>JACCPG010010728.1:0-39403 GCA_016069955.1 Drepana arcuata | reverse complement strand
ATAACATGAAAAGTACATTTACAATAGTAGTGAAATAACGTAAAACTAAGTGGTTGGTAATGTAAAAAAAACCCTTTCAGATTATTTTGATCTAATAATTGTAGCCAGTATTAGGGCTGAAAAGGGCCTGATGATTTGACGACGTGGGTCCCGATTCGAATCCGGGAGCTGGTCTGTTCAAGGGTCCCTGGTGGTTGGAGCCGAATTGCCCATGGCCTTGGGATCCCTCGTTCGCATCTGGGTGGTATTTACCTGGAATTAAAATATTTTATTAACAATTATATTAAATTGTTCAATGAAAAAAAATTGTCAGATCGCGAACTTTACGGTGAAGGAAAAGGTTATAAGGAAACATGCATACTGAGAATACATTCAAAGGGCGTATGTATAGAAATGGCGCCTGACGTGTGATATGTCACGTTGACAACAAAAATATTTCTTCAACGAAAACTGAGCATGAGATTTTTACTGCCCACCATTCTGCCCACCTGATTTGTGGGAAGGCGTGTAGATGTAGAACTAAGCATGTAGAACCTAGCTCAAGATAAAATATTTAACATACAAAATTTAATATACCTTTAATCGAAATAAAAATTCATGAGTCTTGTAGCAATTGTAATTTTTATTCCTCCTATCCATGAAACTTTTACTTCCTAATTTAGTGCTCGGCTTGTTTTGAAATGCTACACAAATTTCATAAAAATCGGTTTAACACTTAGAAGTTCGTGTTCAGCAGCGCCATCTAGCGAGTTCACTACCAATTTTTATGTAATACATTCCATAAATTCGATTCTGATTAGTATGCTAAAAACTAAAGCTGTTGTATAATAAGCTCAACATTATAATAGTTTAAGCTGGCTCCAAGAGATGGCGCTATTTTACATATGTATATATTCTCGCGCCTTGTCCTTTACAGAGTAGGCAAAGAGGGGGCCGGCTCTCCCTAAGCTAACTTACCAATTTCGCTTCATCCACAATTTATATTAAATTACGTACGATTGCCAAATAAAAAGTTGTGCGTTATGCATAAAACGTACCATCGTCAAAGATTCCAGCTGCTTCATCTCGTTCATTCTGTCTCAGCGCCTCCAATATAGCCTCGGGAGTGGGTGGCGCTACAGGCAGATGGTCCCCTTGGGGTACGAAGCCTCCATCTCCAGCAGTATACGTCACCGTGTAAGTGTGACCGTCGTCACCTTTGTAAGCGAATCCTCCTTGCGCGTGCGCACCATTACCGGCCTCTTCGGCGCGGATGCCGTTAGATGTTTCGTACCCGATGTGATAGCCTGGAAGTTGGAAAAAATTTAAGCTGAATTTTACAATAAGAATGAGAATTTCACAATATGAATTGAAAAATAAACGTAACGATATAGTTATACATAGTATAACCCAACTACGCAATTTTATTTATATCATATAATTATTAGTGTTTCGGAGTGATTATGACTGTGATACTTGCTCCTGAAAACATCGAGAGGAAACCTGCATACGTCTGAGAAGAAATTCAAAGGCGTATGTATAGTCGTGCTCGAGTAACGGCGATGGACTCGCCTTCTGTCACGTTGGCACCTAATATACCTCTGGCGGAAAGGGGGTGTATGGGTACTACCTATACACCTCTGCCTCCTCCTGCTCCTGAAAAATACTGCTTTAAGGTAATTATCTCTGGCGGAATGTGAGTGTGTTCTATTATGATATGAGATTGATACCTCTGCCCACCCCTTCGTGGACTCTTGTGGGAAGGCCAGATGATGAAATTATTTAACGCATTAAAATCCGTAGCGTAGTTTAAACGATCTGTACGTTCAGACATTGGGAAGTAACTTAGTTCTACACTATGTATACACTACACTATGAGATAATTATTACCTAGGTTTATCTAGATATTACCACGTTGACTCCGAGGTCACGTGTGCCTCGGGCAGTACATATGATCAATTGCGGACTCGAGCTCATAAATCTACTGTAATTGGCATATTTATCATTGTAAAATTTTGAGAACGAATGCAGTTGAAAGTACCTATGCATTAACTGGAACTAAATGATTTTTCTCTTCATAACAAATTATCTCTACGCCTTCCTATAAGTATCCCCGAAGGAGTAAAAAGTGCACGTCTTTTTTTCTCCGGAGATATTTTTACGTGTGAAGGTGATAGATAGCGAATCCATCGCCACTACTTAAACATGACTATACAGTGAAGGAAAACGACGCGAGGAAACCTACATACGTTTGAGAAGAAATTCAAATTCGTATGTTAGGTAGTCCCTACTGCGGACCTGCGGACAGTGTCATGCCCTATGTTGCATTAGCACCTAAATCTCTTACTAATATTATAAATCGGAATGTAAGTTTGTTTCGCTTTCACATAAACACTACTTAACCGATCATCATAAAACTTTGTACACATATTCTCTAGGAAAGATATGGGACACTTTTTGCTACAAAAAATTTATATTTTTTACGGAGGGTGATAAAATTATAGATTACTAGCTTATGCTAGTAACCTATAATCGGCTTCGCCCGCGTTGAGTTCGACAAAGTAGCTTATGTATTTTCCTGCTAGAATCGGTTCAACCGTTATGCCGTGAAAGAGCATCATACTTTATAATATAAGAACTTTGAATTTGAGGAATTAAAAAAAAATTGCATGTCCTATTAGCTAGGTATAAGCTGTCACGATTCCAACTTTCAGCCAAATCGGTTCAGCCGTTTTGCCGTGAAAGAACCGCAAACATCCAAGCTTACAAACTTTTACATTTATAATATTAGTAAGATTGATCTATCATTTAATTTATGGATGGTTAAAAACATGATATGTTTTGCTCCGAAAATAAATCTAGATATAATGATACCAATTAAATCGATTTTCGCGGTATTCCAATAAGTATTAAATGCGAAACTATGTGATGACGTTTGTTCCCCCAAATAATATTTAAATAAAATTACCAGTCCAGCCCAGCTCCCTTGCTCGCGATCCAGCAACGCCCTAAGCCGAGGCTCGTACCCCTCAGGGGTGCCCTTAGCTGTGTTGCTTAGAAATAAAGTGCCTGGCTGGAGGCCTAGGTCTCGCCATTGACCGGTTAAGTAGCAAAAGTTCCCGGAACTCACGCTACGAGAGACAATACAAAAAAAATAAAATGATGTTTGTTACTCAGTCACGCCAGAACGGCTGGGCGTAATTGAAGTGAATTTGGCACAGGGATATATTAATAGCTGGATCAACGCATAGAATATAAATAACGAAACACAACCTAGAAAATAAACTACCAATTCATTCTAATTATACGTGTAAATCCGTGTAACAGCGCCATTAATATTATAAATATGCGAAAGTTTGTTACTCAATCACGCCTGAACGGCTGGGCGGAGTAGGATGAAATTAAGCATGGTGATAGATAATTAGCTGAATTATCACAATTAATATGAATAATATAATATATCCTCACACCTTCCCAGAAGGGTCCCCGAAGGGGTAGGCAGAGGTGTACAGGTAGTACCCACACACCCACTTTCCGCCAGAGATATATTTTAGGTGCCAACGTGACAGTTGGCGAGTCCATCGCCGTTACTCAAGCACGACTATACATACGCCTTTGAATTGCTTCTCAGACGTATGCAGGTTTCCTCTCGATGTTTTCCTTCACCGAAAAATTTAATTAAACACATATAAAATAGAAGGGCACATCAAGTCTGATAACAAATCCGGTTATATTAAGGGTAATATAACCGGATTTTAAAAAATTATCAACAATAATACAACGATATATTCTTACTTCCATCATCTTTGATATCCTGGTCTTGGTTTACAATAGCTGCGTTCTTATCCGCATCTTGCTGAGGTCTCCTGTTCCCATGGTCTCCTGACCCTGATCCAGGGCCTCCGTATGAGCCTGATGAGCCTTGGTCCTGTGGGATGTAGGTGTTTGATGGCAGCAGACCAGCTGAGCTTACAGACACGAGAGTGGCAATGATTAGCTGAAACAAAAAGTGTATTTCGGTTATATATCCTACTAATATTATTATATGCTGCCAACACAGTATGACTCCCCTAAAACAGAGTGGCAACGTGCAAGTGATACTTCGATATTGTTGGCTTTAATATGCTTTAACCGTTTTCTCCGTTGAATTACTTCTCAGACGTATGCAGGTTTCCTCTCGATGTTTTCCTTCACCGTAAAGCTCGTGGTTTGACTAATCACTGAGGGAAGTTGTGAGGATTCCTTTTCTAGTGACTATCTACTAACTTGAGGTCACGTGGTAGGCAACTTTTCAAGAGCAATTTTCTTACCAAATTCATTTTGTCTCTTGATCCTGTTCTTGTTTCCACGAAGTATTCTTGGGGATTGTGATCAAATGAACTTGCGACCAGTTTTTATAACGAATCAAAAACATAAAAATATAATAATAATAATAATAATATTGCCATCCAATTATTGGATGAGATCAATAATTATGGACCTTGAATGCTTAACCAAAGCATTGTACTTGACAAAAATTTAATCTACTTTCCAATTGTTTGCGAACAGTGGAAGAGGCATTCATTTTGCGTCTTCTTTCCCGTGTCTACTCCCTCCGTGGTGCGAGAACAGAAGAATTTATTTTAAATATTTTATGTCAATTTTCCCATATGTAAATTCTCCGTAAAGCTAATTCAGCCAGAATTCGTACTTGCAACGTTTGAATAGAAGAAGACTCGGCTACCACTGCTCTATAAAGCTTTATGGTAAAGGAGAATATCGGAAGTAAACGTGTATATTTGTATTGATGAAACAGATACACAAGGCAAAAGTGCATCAAGAGGCAGAGGAAGACCACGTTCCAACTACCTAGATCAAATCGATCGGACACTCAAGGACGGGAGCGTCAAGATTACTCGAAACCGGCCAGCATGTCTGAAGAGACTGATGAATCTGGACTAAGCGAAAGAGTACTCCTCTGCCTACCCCTTAGGGTCTCAGCGTGATGTTATGTAAAAAATAATATTAATGTTTGTATTTTTGTATGTAACTTGTATATGTTTGAGAGAAAATGCAAAGATATAGCAGTGCTTAAGAAAAGGCAACGGACTCGCCATCTGTCGGTTCTTAAATATATCTCTGCCAAACTGAGGATGTTGTTAAGCATCTGTTTACCCTATTTGCTTTCCTATACATAATCCTTTTCAGTTAGCCTTCACGCTATTTGATCTTAACTAGTTACGACAAGTGGTTTAACCCACGTAAAAATCAACTCCATTAGTATAATTTGTATCTTGATTTACTTTCGGGATCGAACATTATCCTATGTGCTAATCCAGCTAATAATCTTTTTCTGTGTCAAATTTCATTCAATTCCAACAACAACATGCGTTCGTATTTATAATATTAGTAGGATCAATAACTGCTGGAAATTCGGCAGCCCATTATTACATCCTTACTAATATTATAAATTTGAATGTAAGTTTGTTTGTTACGCTTTCACGTAAAAACTACTTAACCGATAATCATAAAACTTTGTACACATATTCTTGGAGGTGTTAGAAGTAACATAGGATACTTTTTATTGAAAAAATAAATCATTTTACGACAGAAAAAAATGCCGTTTTACTAAAATGGTGATGGCTAGATGGATATATCCAGGATTAAGACAGAATACATTTGAATCTCGAAAGATTCAAAGCTCTAATATGATAAAGGCAAAAATATGTATGTTGCTCTTTCCACGCGGGCGAAGCCGCGGGCATAAGCTAGTACGTAATAAACGTACGTAAGTCAAAGAGTCAAAGAATCAAGAATTCTGTTGGAAACAGTCGAGAATAAAAGAGGAAAGATGATAGGCCACCTTATACGACATGATAGCTTCTTTAGAAACATCTTAGAAGGAAAGGTAGAGGGGAAGAGAGGAAGACGGCCAAGATTAACATACATGGGTCAGATCAAAGAAAAAATGTCTCTCATGACGTATAAGGAGGTCACCGAGGTTGCGCTGGACAGAAGCGAATGGAGGGGACTGCATCAGGGACGCCGACAAGAGGCCCGCTTTTAAATTTGTGATGATGAATAAACGTACACTTAAAGGCTTGAACGCTAGCAGAATAAGTAATGTCTACGCAGGTCGCTTACGGAAAGCCATGATGATATTCATATTCATTACAATGTCAGACATTACAAATTATACGGTCGGTATGTATATATATCATCCAGAAGAAATTATAATATCCTCTTAGACGTCAAGCGTAATAACGAATGAAATCGCGTGTAAAAGCTAGTTACTCATTTCACAGCGTTGCATGCAGACGTGGTAACTAATGTCTTTTAATAGTACATAGCTCCCAACCCATAATCAAGGCACATAAAGCCAGGTTACATAAGCAGTATTTACGGTAAAGTAGGCTAGTCGAGCTCATGTATGAAATGAAAGTACGAGTTCGTTCACAAGGTCAGGGCTACGTGAAGGGCAATGTGTCCGTGAACCGGGGATTGCAGATTCTTTTACGATACGAAGGACTTTTGCTTTCGTACTTCGATTGGTATATTTTATTCTCCATCTTTAAAGCTGTATAGCTGTTACTTGCGACTTCGTCTGCTTGAAAAGACAAGTATATTACCGCCAGTGATATATTTTAGGTGCCAACGTAACAGTCGACAGATGAGTAAATCACCGTTACTCAAGCACTTGAATTAATTCTCAAACGTATGCAGGTTTCCTATCGATGTTATCCTTCACCGTAAAGCTCGTGGTGTGACTAATAACTGTCCTTAACACCGAGGCTGTTTGTTTTAAAATATCTTTCGCTTTGTTTCTAAATCTTTTGCTACTGTACCGAACAGAACAATGGCAGGACCTAAAGGCCACCAGCCGGGCAACCCTTAGGGATGTCCCTGTGGGGTAACGGACGTTGGCATAAGGCGTTGCTGATTCACGAGATAAAAGGAATTAAGGTAGACTGGGCCTATGAACATTTGCAACATAACCTAAAACCGACGTTTGCTCAATCCAGTATGACTCATCAATCCGACGGCTGATCACAAATAAGGTGTACTATGAAGATCAATAGGTATGCGTGAGAGCAACAATCCCACTGTTTACATACAAATTGGACACTTAGTTCATTGCGAAATGTATTTGTTTGGGCTAAGAAATTCAGCGTTCTGTTTTGTATTCATGAAATCAACCTCCCAAATAAAGGTTCTCTTGCGAATTATTCAAATTGATGCTACAAGCAATCATTACAGAGGAATCTCGAGTTGGTCGATCTTTGAACACAAGAGTACTTGAAAGCAATAAGTATGCAAGTATAGAGAGAGTTGGCGGTCTACTCTTTTCCTAACACGTAAGGGACTCGGCGTGATGATATACTTTTTTTTTTATACAACAAGAGTGGCAAACAAGCATACGGCCCACCTGATGGGAAACGGTTACCGTAGCCTATTTACTTTTTAATATATTGGAATCAATTGATTCCAATATATTAATTCATTCATATTTCCAATGAGTTTTTAACTTAAGTAGGTACAATGTCTTTACACACCTCGAGCTTTGTTGAACGAAAACATAAAGAAGAGATCTGCAAACGTTTGACAAGAAATTTAAAGGCGTATGTATAGTCGTGCTTGAGTAACGGCGATGGACTCGCCATCTGTCACGTTGACACCTTAAATATATTTCTACCTACACACCTCTGTCTCCCCTATGGGGACCGTCATGGGAAGGCGTGAGGACATTTCATTTACAATAACGACAATTAACAATATTTACAAAGAACAGTTGAAACTAACTACTTACAGATAAAATATTTGTCCCAAATCGTTTTTTTTTTATACAACAAGAGTGGCAAACAAGCATACGGCCCACCTGATGGGAAACGGTTACAGCAGCCTATTTACGCTCACGATACCGAAGTATCACTTGCGCGTTGCCACTCTGTGTTCGGAGAGTTATAATGTGTTGTTATTTGGCTACGGACTTCTATAAGGTGGAGGTCCTGCCCCAGTCGGGCAGCTCCGAATTCGAACGGGAAACCCGTTATGCCCTACCTCTCTTAAATCCCGGTATCCCGAGGTATTTTATTTTAATTCCCTCTTTTATGCCAAATTTTAGAGAACCGTATCAGCTCCGTAGTTTAAAAATCTTCTGTTTAAGCGATACTGAAAAATATTAAAAATAAACCAAACGTCTCAAAAACATCGCGATTTTATTCCTTACTAAAGTGTAGGCATATTTTTTTATCACAATAATTTAAACATAAAAACATAAACTACATGATCCGTGTCTAAGCGATTAATTGGTTATATGAAGTTGGTATGGCATTGTTACGAATAAAATAATAATTTAAGAGGCTTTTTAGGGCCTGTTGGAGTAATTAGCGTTTTGTGAGAGCAATATACTACAATGACATCATAGCATGGAATATGTTTTTGCGATTCTTTCTCACAAAAAGTTCGCTTCTATGTTATGTCACGACCAAAATGGCGGTACATGTTCAGCAGTTGTAACTTAAGATGTCAAATATGTGTATTATTTATATTTAAATGAAATCAAATCAAAGTCTTTTATTCAACGTAATGGACTCAGGGAACACTTATTGAACAACAAATTCTGTAGAACAATGTAGAACGGTTTTACCGATTTTCACCGATTTTAATGAAATTTTCTGTGTGTCTTCAGGTGGATTCGAGAATGGTTTAGATTTACAATTGGATTGGATATGTGGCGCTGCGATCGTGTTTTAGGAAATTTTACTTTTTAACCCGGGCGAAGCGTGGCGGGACCACTAGTAATAAATAAAAAACTAAAGTTATCACCGTTTCCACAAGGGTTCCCGAAGGGGTATGCAGAGGTATATAAGTAGTCCCCTACACACCCACTTTCCGCCAGAGATATATTTAAGATCCCAACGTAACTGAGGTGGTTCCATCACCGTTACTCAAGCAGTTCAATAAAAACTCATTGGTACAGTTGGGATTCGAACTTGCAATCTTTGTGTTGCAGGCAACGACCCGAACCACTCGGCAACCACGGCTCTTTCACATAGTTTAGGAATAGTGAAATATTATTAAGTTCTTCTATCTATTCTTAAGTACAGTGATTAGTCACACCACGAGCTTTACGGTGAAGGAAAACATCGAGAGGAAACCTGCATACGTCTGAGAAGAAATTCAAAGGCGTATCTATAGTCGTGCTTGAGTAACGGCGATGGACTCGCCATCTGTCACGTTGGCACCTAATATACCTCTGGCGGAAAGTGGGTGTGTGGGTATTACCTATACACATCTGCTTACCCCTTCGGGGACCCTTGTGGGAAGGCGTGAGGATATATATATAAATATTATTAATGCACCCGGTACAACATTTTAATGATTATAAGTTCGAACTATATTTTGGATACACCCAATTACCTATGTAACCCTAGTGCATACTTTTGCTGAGCATTGCGTGTGTTCCCTTAAATGGATTTTATAATTTGCTTTGAGGTGGCTCTTGAAGGTCCATTCAACATATTGGTCATAGTGTTTTTATCTATGTAGTTTCTGGTGTTCCCTCTTATAGAGAAACTTCACCAATTGGTATTATTACTACGTACGTACTTATTTACTGCTGGCAGATGCTGGATGCGGGAAGCTGAAGACAAGGCGCTATGGCGCTCATTAGGGGAGGCCTATGTCCAACAGTGGACTAGAGTGGGCTGATGATGATAATGATGATGGTGATGATGACTTATTTACAGCAAAGTATAATACTTGCGTTACACTTATATTTAAACTCTACGAAGGGTCAGTTGAAACATTTGATTAAAATACAAAAATAATATTGACATTTTATTAGTTTATAATACATTTTCATATTAAAAATACATATCTCTAAAGTACACAGTTCCATAAAAAATAAAACTTTACAATGATGGCAGAGAGGGCACAATAAAGTGACTACACGCTTAGCTCACACCTAGTAGTGGTAGCCAGTTTGTTCGTCAAAGCTCTGTTGAGGAGCGCTTGCTTTTGGGGCAAGGTACTGACGGCTGGCAGCTCCATTCTGCTGCTGACCCTGGTAGCGGGCCTGAGGAGCCGAGCCTTGGGAGAAACCAGAGGGAGAACTGAAAGAGCTTGTCTGAGGAGCGCCGTACTGCGAGCTAGGAGAAGAGTACTGGGAGCTAGGAGACGAGTACTGGGAGCTAGGGGCAGAGTACTGGGAGCTGGGAGCAGAGTACTGGGAGCTAGGGGCACCGTACTGGGAGCTAGGGGCAGAGTATTGGGAGCTTGGAGAAGAGTACTGAGAGCTAGGGGCGGAGTATTGAGATCTAGGGGACGAGTACTGAGAGCTAGGAGCGGAGTATTGAGAGCTAGGGGAAGAGTACTGGGAGCTAGGGGAAGAGTACTGGGAGCTAGGGGAAGAGTACTGGGAGCTAGGGGAAGAGTACTGGGAGCTAGGGGAAGAGTACTGGGAGCTAGGGGAAGAGTACTGGGAGCTAGGGGAAGAGTACTGGTTGCTAGGGGATAAGTATTGGGAGCTAGGGGCAGAGTGTTGAGAGCTAGCAGATGAGTATTGGGAGCTAGGAGATGAGTATTGGGAGCTTGGGGAGTATTGGGATGAGCTAGGAGCTGAATACTGGGACTTAGGGGACGAGTACTGGGAGCTAGGTGCTGAGTGCTGTTGAGGTGCGGAGTATTGCTGAGCTTGATAGCTCTGTCCTCCGAAGGAACCTAGAATAGTTAAATTAGTGAGTTTAATATAACATATGGTGTGTGGGTATTACCTATACACCTCTGCCTACCCCTTCGGCGACCCTTGTGGGAAGGCGTGAGGATATATAGATATATATATATTTTTATAAAACATATGAATTAGTTGTATAATATGGGCAGTTTAACGAAGTAAGTGTCATTAATAAGTACAATTTTGACTAATTACTTTGCATGTGAAGTTTGTACGTAAATTGCATGGCATTCGTGCACTGCAAAGTTGTAATTGTATTCGGCTTTTTTTTCAGGCCTTGCACCCCCTAAGGCGTCCGAGAACACCCCACCAAACTTTAATCAAAGTTAAGCAGTGACATAGAAATAAACTTATGGATTTTCGTTATTTAGATGTAAAACAGATTAAAGATTTTTTTTAACCTTACGCCGAAATTATTTTATTGGGGTATGTTCAAGATTTTAAATATAGGTATGTATATGGTATTCAATATAAAAACTTACCCTGGGAAGCACCGCCGAATTTAGGGAAGCTGGAACCAGCAGAGCCTTGATTAGGAGGCAGGTACTGGTTGGAAGTGGCACTAGGGTATGCAGATCCGGATTGGAAGCCGGATGAGCTGCCAGCGGCTCCGAAACCACCCGACCCTAATGCAGCGTTAGATCCAAAACCACTTGATCCAAAGTTGGAGCCAGAGCCTCCATGGCCGGAGGTCCCTTGAGAGCCAGAAGGGGGTAGGTATGAGCGCTCCAGGTGCTCCAATCGGGCAGCGGAAGCGACGGCAATGACGGCAGCGATCACAAACTGTCGGAGAAACATTTTTATAAGTTACTGACTTGGTTGTGACTGACGTTCTTTTTGCGACGACGTTGCGGTCTAATTGATGGAGACAAACTAGGTAGCTCACTCCGTATGTCGGTGGTTTTAAGTTAACTGAATCGTGAATAGAACAGACATTAAGATCACAGATACTGTGTAGTCTTAAAGATGTGCTTAAGAAATTGGGTGAGGATTACACAATTTGCGAGGAATTAAAAATTACATGCAAACATATTATCATCATGCCGCATCCCTCACGTGTTACGCTGACAGTAGAACGCCAGTTCTCTCTAGACTTACAGACCTCTTTCTATTAATGTACATTCATCAGTCAATTCATACATGCTCGTCAGTTTCCCCGCCCCGAGGTTTCAACAGCCTTAAATTTGTCTGTGTTTCCACAATTCTCAATACATCCCTATATGTTGGTCTGGCGTATGAGCTATATTATTGTAAAGTTATATTAAAATATGTCCAGTCTGAAAGAGGAACAAACACCCTCGAACATTTTCACGTTTGTAATAACACAATGAAATACTCCTATTAACAATTATATTTGCAATAATGTAGTAACGGCCTTACCAGTTTCATTTTGGTTATCGTTAGGATGGTTAGACACAACCGAATTGGAAGTTGGAGTCGAACTGTGATACTCCGAGAAATGTTGACCTGTTATATACCTAGTGATGTGATCTGAATCCTGATGGTCTCACGCACGCGTGACGTAACGCTGTAAGATAATAAACGAATATTTTCATTACGATATGGAGATATAATTACACTGTTTTTTCGCTACCGAACGTGATGTATCGACCTCGAATGTCAAAATATTAGGAGCGTCAGTCAAGGACTCACTAATCAACCTATTTATTCTCGATTAGTTATCGATTCTATCTCCAATGAAAGCAATATCGATATTAGATTCTTTGTCTCGAGCGTGAGATGCAATCGTGCACGAATATTGCTCTTGTGAATGAATGATATCCATCACTCAAGATTTTGAATTGAATTAGTGTTATTTCGCAATTTATTTTGTTTCTAGTCATTGTTATACAGCATTAGCAATGAGTTTTTGCATTACCTATAGTCAAATCTAAATGATGCTTAATGAGATCTAGGCATTGTAAATTGTTTTTTTTTTTCAGTTTCCATTCAGCTTGTTCCTTATTTGCTTTTGGTTTTTAAATTAATATCGTCATATTCTTTAGTTCCGTAAAGGATTGGATTCGTCACTGGAGCATTTCCTGCATAGGGTTTTTATGATAATTAGCAACTTCTATGTAATTATTGCTAGCCTTCACAAGGGGTAGGCATAGGTATAATAGCATCCACATTTCAAGCGAACGCATCTGCCTACCAAATTTAGATTTCCTCTCCCGAGGTTTGCGTCATTTAAAAAACGAAAATTGCAATTCTTTCGACATAAGCTTATGAGCTATATTATTGCTTAGCGTTTTTTTTATAAGCTGTCAAATATTTTCCAACATTTAACTAAATCAACAAGCATGTGCCTAAGCCATTGTCTACATACATATTTGCAACACCACGGCTATCGAATCGGTTAGCGAACGGTTTTTGAACTCCAACTATAACAAAACTGATGAGGCCAAACACACTTTTTCCCTAAGAATTGATTTGAATCGCAGAATATTTAAATAATAATAATATATCCTCACGCCTTCCCACAAGGGTCCCCGAAGGGGTAGGCAGAGGTGTATAGGTAATACCCACACACCCACTTTCCGCCAGAGGTATATTAGGTGTAGAATATTTAATCCAGTAGCAAATCGGCGGACAAGCCACAAGTCTGCGGTAAACGTTCTTCGATATCAAGAGACGTTTACATATCATGTTTTATAAACACTTTATGAGTAAATAGTTTTGAATTAGAACTTTAGGGATATTTAAGTTGCTATGTCTCACGGTTTTGCCAGTATGCAATTTTATTTGAGTGTAGAGTCTTTTGCTGAAACTTTATTCTGGAAGAAAACATATGTTGTGTTCATCTTCCAGATAATAACCTGATTTTGGGCCAAAGTTCTTCCAACTCCATTCAGTAGTTAATACGTGAGGGAGGAACAAACAACCTTACCAACATTCGCATTTATACTTATTACTTATAGCGCTTTATTTAATTATCTTTACGCCTTCCCATGAAGGTCCCAGCAGGTTTAGGCAGAGTACCATATACTTCGGTACCAGTGTCAGATGGCGCGTCCATCATAAGTTGGCAAGAGTTTTTGGCAATGCGTTGCATTTGTAATGTTATCGTTAACCAAAAGGAAATCATAACACGCGGAGTCTGTCACAGTGTAAGCAGAGAGAGTAGAGCGTCAGTTCTCTGTTAAAGGTCTATTTCATCCATCCATATTTATCAAGCACGCCGATTCAAGTACACGTCCCCATCCTTAAGAAGGAAATTATGTTTACCAAAAATCCTTGGCCTATTTCAGTTAACTCTACGTTTAAACTTTAAAGAATGACGATCCTATATAATTGGAAATCATCGCGGATTCATAGCATCATCACTCAATTTAAATGCTATGTTATTTTTATCTAACAAATAAAATAAACATTTTGTCGAATGTTACCGACGCCGGTTCGTTAAGACGACTTTATTGCTCACTCGATTCGTACAGACGAAGTAAGTTATTTCTTCTTCAAACAAATAAAGATACGTAATTTTAATTAGGCTGTTTTTGATGAAAAAACAAAAAAAAAAGAGTTGGTTTGGACAAGTGGAAAAGATGAGTAAAGAAAGATTGACAATGCGAAAGTGTGTCCAAGAAGAGGCAGAGGAGGACCACGTTTCAACTACCTAGGTCAAATTGATCGGACATTCATGGATGGGAACTCGACATCGAGTACTCGAAACCGGCAAGAATTTATGAAATTGATGAATGTCGGCATGATGATATGTACTTGTATGTACATTATGTAGTTTGGATAAAGAATGGCGGTTATCGAGGAATTCTGGTTCCTAGTATCCTGCAATTTTATATGTATGTACACTTGGGTCAAAGAGACGGCGATGACATCTTGAAGTGTTCCGTGACAAAAAGGCTGGCAAATATTACACTCGGCTAATCAGCTTGCCACGTTGTATGGCAATGATGCCAGCCTTCTTGGCGCCCTTCCGCGTGAAACACGAACTAAGATTATTTTTAATTCATATTTTATTTTATTCAAAATCAAAATCAAAATATTTGATTCAACGTAAGGGACACAGGGAACACTTATTGAACGTCACGTTTAATATAGACTAAAGTTACCACCGTTTCCAAGAAAAAATACCTGCCAGGAGAAGAAACGGCGAAACAAACTCCCCGGTTTGCTTATTTATATTAGTCATCGCTTACGATAGCGTCCCCTTAAGCTCGTAGCTTTAAGCACTAACATGAAGCTAATTGCTTGTAGTATTACTTACATTAATCGAGGTCTAAGTTTGATTAGATTAAAACTAAGCTATCAGCAGTTGCTTCACTTTATTTACTACTAAGTATTTTAGTGTTCATTCGGATTTATAGTCGGAATTCACACATCTTTTTTTTTTCTACTTCACGGGTGTCAAACAAGGATGCAGTCCGCCAGATGGTAAGCGGTTACCGCCGCCTATGGACGCTTGCAACATCAGGGTTACTATTGCGCGCTGCTGACCCTGCAAGAATCTGTTCACACCCTTCTTAAAGTACTCCATCCTGTTTCTTCGCACGTTCCGATATGATTAATTAAAATAACATTAAAATTTATCCGGAGATATAAATAGATGACAACGGACATGTGGACGAAGCGAAAGAGGTATGTAAGACTAAAGAGAACTGGCGCTCTATACTCTCTGCCTACCCCGTTAGGGAATCGGCGTGATGATGTATGTATGTACAACGGACAGATGGTGAGTATATCCCTCTCTCGGAGACAGGCTTTCTAGGACTCCTTGTTTTTATTGAAGGAAAACATCTGCACACGTTTAAGAAGAAATTCAGACTCTACTGTCGTGATTATGACACCGCAAAGTACTTTCCATCAAGTGTTGTGTCTTTGCTCACCAGCTCTTTATGTTCGTTGGCTAATTACGCTTTTTAGCAACAGCCTTAAGTTTGCTGTAAGCGTCTGTACAGTAAACTTTTTGCTTGAGCGTACTCACTAAAGATTTTTTGCATTGCAACTGTTTCAAAAACGCAATGTGATTTTTTAAATTTTATTTTTTACAAAGTGCGTGCATATTTTGCATGATAATCATAATTGCATTATAAAGCAATTAACATTACACAAATCATGTCATAGATGATCACTCAGAGGGTAGACAGTGAGATTAGTGTTATTTGCTTTAGACTTACAGGCTTTCGCTTCGTCCATATTCAGTCTCTTCATGCTCAATGGTTACCTGAATTTCTCGCACCTATCTATTTAATTAGTAATATACACACCTAACTTCACTTTGATGAAAACAAATCATAGTACAAAATGGCAGCGACGTGTTCCGGGTCGAGTAATATAAAACAAATCTGTCAATGAAAACAATATCAAAATTCGTTCAGTCCTTTTTAAGCTACTCGCGTTTAGGCACACATACAAAGTAGGATTTGTATTTTTCGTCTGAACTTAAGTACAGTGATTAGTCACACCACGAGCTTTACGGTGAAAGAGGAAACCTGCATAAGTTTGAGAATAAATTCAAAAGGAGTATGCATAATCGTGCTCGAGTAACGGCGATGGACTCGCCGCCTGTCATATTGGTACCTAAAATATATCTCAGGTGGAAAATAGGTGTTTGAATTTTACCTATGCGCCTCTGCCTACCCTTTCGGGGACCTTGTGGGAATGTGTGTACATATATTTATTTCTGGGATAAAACATGTATTATTCCAGCTTGTGATTTATCTCTGGGCCCTAATTCATCTAATTCTGTTCATCCGTACTGGTGTGATTGCTTAACAGACATACTCACAAGCTTTCGCATTTATAGAATAGAATAGAATAGAATTTTTTGGACATATAGAAAGGATGAGTGAAGAAAGATTGACGAAACAGATATACAAAGCAAAAGTGTGTGCAAGAAGGGGCAGAGGAAGACCACGTTCCATCTACCTGGATCAAATCGATCGGATGCTCACGGACGGGAACGCCAAGAGTACTCGAAACCGACGAGCATGTATGAAGAGGCTGATGAATGTGGACGAAGCGAATGAGGTATGTAAGTCTAGAGAGAACTGGCGCTCTATACTCTCTGCCTACCCCGTTGGGGACTCGGTGTGATGATATGAATATGATGATGATGACGATGATTGAATTGAATTTTTTATTAGTTCTAGTATTATTTTTTCTCCTTAGTTTTAACATCGTTTGACTTCCGGCATTGCCGATGAGCCAATCATCCCGTGATATAGTAATTAGCGTTTGACGAGGAATCAATTAAAGCTTTTTGTTGTCATATTATTGATTCTTCACGATTGCCTTAAACGGATGCGAACGAAGCTTTAGGCATGCTTAATTCGCATCCGTTTAAGTAGTAATAATATGAGACTTGTTACTACCTGCGATTCTGTCTGCGTAATTTGTAAATATCTAGTTGTTTCTTGTAATAATAATAATATCCTTACCTTAAGGGTCCCCGAAGGGGTACTCTCGTCATACGCGCTAGTCGGTTTCGAGTACTCTTGCCTTCACATCCTTGTGTGTTCGATTAGTTTGATCTAGGTAGTTTGAAGGTGGACATTCTCTGTGCATGTGTGACTGAACTAGGAGAGGTAGGGCATTACGGGTTTCCCGTTCAAATTTTGGAGCTGCCCGACTGGGGCAAGACCTCCACTTTACAGAAATCCGTAGCCAAATAAAACATTGTGTTGTGTTCCTGCACGATGAATAAGGTTTCAATAATAAGCTCCTTGGGGAGAGTTGAGGTTCGTCATATTGTGTTTGCATCAGAGGAATAAGTCCTATTATGATGCCAACAGAGTATAACTCTCCGAACACAGAGGGGCAACGCGCAAGTGATACTTCAGTATCGTGAGCGTAAATAGGCTGCGGTAACCGTTTCCTATCGGATGGGCCTTATGCTTGTTTACCACTCATGTTGTTAAAAAAAACTCCACATAAACGACTTCACAGATTTTAGCTATTCTTAGTGTCTGTTCAAGTGGATTTAGATTTAGATTCACAATTGGAGCCGATGGGTGGCGCTGCGATCGCGTATTAGAAACTTTTTTTTTTACCTAACCAAAACTGGATGACATGTAGCTATATTAACAATATAGGTGAACAAGACAGACCAATTCATCTTGTATATAAAACGTATAATGTGCGTTTTTAAAACAATTAGTTTATTGTTTACTATTTAAGTACTAATTATCATAATATTGATATTAATACATATATTAATTAACATCGACACCTTTTAAAAATACGCGATAATCTTCTGACACACTTAACGAATACATCCTGTATACTTTGTAATTGTCAATTTTAATGAGCACCATCAAAATATTTACTTAACACAATCTATTGTGAAGGTTACAGCGTTTGTATCTCAGCTGATTATTTAATGGATTAAGTAGGTGTTTTTTGCCTCGGAGACCCTTCGAGAAAATGTTAACACAATATGTTTTTAAGGTTATAACTCAGAAAAGAGCCCTGGACTAAGTGGCTCGAGTCTGCAACACTTATATAGGACGTTGGAATCACGATTGAACCAATGAGCTTTTATTTTTTTACTTTAGTACAGTGTTTAATCCCACCACCAGCTTTCCCTGCACACGTTTGAGAAGAAATTCATTGACGATTGTATAGATGTGCCTGAGTAACGGCGATGGACTCGCCATCTGTCACGTTGGTAACTAAATATATCTCCGGCGAAAAGTGTGAGGGAATTACACACCTCTGCGGTAGGTACTTCGGCGTACCATCCTTGTGAGCAGTCGTGACAATATTTTTATTTTTTTTTAAAATGCCGTGGTTTCCGATTTTTCGCCTGCAACACAAAAATTTGAAGTTTTAATCCCGATTGCACCAATGAGTTTCTTCGACTACACAAACAATAGGGCCACGGTCCCATGTAAGAAAAAATTAACTTAAGACAAATTCATTACTATAAAAGTCGGTTAATTTGACGATATACGCCACGTTAAAAAAATTCTTCGGAAAATATGGATGTTAGAACACCACTGCCTACCCTTAATAACGGCTGTCTGATCGAGTGGTCAAAAATCCTGGTTGTGAATATTGTGGTAGCGGGTTCGGTTCCCGGTAAGGGCGGATATTTTTGTGGTGTACACGAATATTTGTACCTTATTCGAATTTCCTATGTATATGAATGTATATCAATATCTAGATCCTATAGTTCGAGGTATTAAGCATAGTTCTATCCATGGCACATACCTACGTTGGTTTGGCACTAGGTCAATTCGTGTGGAACTGTTCCGAAGTATTTATTTATTTAACAGGTAAACTTAAAGCAACGTCATTTTGTTAAAGATACATATCTGCAAATCTTACCTGACCTTAATTTCTATGATGAGTCTCACATGGTTACGTAAACCGTAACTGTAAAGAGGTTCAAACTATCAGCGCCATCGCACGATGGCAAGTCAAGGGAAAAAAATAATGAACTTATACGCCGGAAAAGTAATTTCGCATCGTCAAATTAAAGCCGCCCACACACCAGCGCGAATGATACATGAACATACCCGGTTTTTGAGGTTTATTTATCCTCACGCCTACCCACAAGGGTCCCCGAAAGGGTAGGCAGAGGTGAATAGGTTGTACCTCACACCAACTTTCCGCCAGATATATAATTTAGATTCCAACGTGACAGAAGGCGAGTCCATCGCCATTACTCAAGCGCGACTATACACACGCCTTTGAATTGCTTCTCAGACGTATGCATGTATCCTCTCTATGTTTTCTTTCACCGTAAAGCTCGTGGTGTGACTGATCACATGTTTATTTATACATGTTTTTATACTGATTAGGTGACAAACAATCATGCGGTCAGCCTGATGGTAAGCGAATACTACCACCTGACACTGTCAGGGATATAACATGCCTATTGCCAAAAATAATAACGAATCAGCATACAAGTAGGTATCATGTGTGTAGATGAAGCGTAAGAGTTAAGTAAGACTAAAAAGAACTAACGCTCTATTGTCTCTGCCTACTTTATGAGGGACTTGTCGTGATGTTATAAAGTGTATAATTATAAAATGCATCATGTATCACGGACCAACAAATCCGGAATAGTTTTTTTTGATAATACGTCTTATTACAAAATAGTTTTTAATAGTTCCTGGCTGATTTAGTATATTTGACGGCTACGCAATTGGAATATTCCAAGCTTGCGTTGTGTGTTGCGTTAAAAATAGTACTCTTATATAAGTTTTAGCAGGAGCTTGAACGCTACTTGAGCTACGGTGAATGAGAACATCGAGAGAAACCTTGCATACATTTGAGAAGATATTCAATGGCATTATGTATAGTCATGCTTGAGTAACAGCGATGGACTTGCCTTCTATCAAGTTGGCACCTTGAGTAGGTATATCTCTGGCGGAAAGTGTGTGTGTGGGTACTACCTATGCAGCTCTGCGTCTTCATAAGTTTTGTACTTCTTAAAATGTTCGACTCTTCTCGGTGTATTTGAAAGAGCTCCGTCGAATATAGTTAACATATAGTTGAATCTTCTGTTAATAACATATACTGGCCACTCTGAATGCTTGCAACAATTCACATGTTTCGACTTACAATACACAATTGAATTAAAATTCTTCACGTCAGTGTGACAAGCTACGCTTGCATATATCTGACGCTGACTGTACAACCTATCTATATGCAAAGACATTAAATAATTCGAAATGTCTTCTTTATCAGAGTACGAGCTTTACGGTGAAGGTAAACGTCGTGAGGAAATCTGCATACATTTGAGATGAAATTCGAAGACGTATGGAAAAGAAGGAAAGGTAGAGGGGAAGACAGGAAGGCCAATAAGTATAAATAATTCGTAATGTCTTCTTTATCAGAGTACGAGCTTTACGGTGAAGGTAAACGTCGTGAGGAAATCTGCATACATTTGAGACGAAATTCGAAGACGTATGGAAAAGAAGGAAAGGTAGAGGGGAAGACAGGAAGGCCAATAAGTATAAATAATTCGAAATGTCTTCTTTATCACAGTACGAGCTTTACGGTGAAGGTAAACGTCGTGAGGAAATCTGCATACATTTGAGACGAAATTCGAAGACGTATGGAAAAGAAAGAAAGGTAGAGGGGAAGACAGGAAGGCCAATAAGTATAAATAATTCGTAATGTCTTCTTTATCACAGTACGAGCTTTACGGTGAAGGTAAACGTCGTGAGGAAATCTGCATACAATTGAGACGAAATTCGAAGACGTATGGAAAAGAAGGAAAGGTAGAGGGGAAGACAGGAAGGCCAATAAGTATAAATAATTCGTAATGTCTTCTTTATCACAGTACGAGCTTTACGGTGAAGGTAAACGTCGTGAGGAAATCTGCATACATTTGAGACGAAATTCGAAGACGTATGGAAAAGAAGGAAAGGTAGAGGGGAAGAGAGGAAGAGGAAGACTAAGATTAACATACATGGGTCAGATCTAAGAAAAAATACTCTCATGACGTATAAGGAGGTCAAGGAGGTTGCGCTGGACAGAAGCGAATGGAGGGGACTGCATCAAAGACGCCGACAAGAGCCCAGCTCTTAAATTTCTGATGATGATGATGGAAAATCAATGTCACCTAAATATTATATCATGCAAATAAAAGGCTTTATTACACCTCTGCCATTTTCCTCGGGGCTAAAAACATATGATATTGGTCATAGATTCTACGAATACATTGAAGTCACTCAGGTGTAAGCGACCTTTAAATTTAAACTTAATTATATGCAATCAGACAAATAATGTTTAGGAATATTACATTTACTTAAGCAAATTATGTACTTATAATTTGTAGGAAATTGTTTCTGAAAAATATATTTTCTGATATTAACAAATTGCCAATTATTGCGGATCGGAGAGAATAATTTAGTGAAACCTATGTTTTCTTCTGCTTAGATGAAATGAGCTGATGACGTCACATGTATTGTGTTCCAAAGATATTATTTGTAACTTATATCAATTACTCACTAAAATGATCACTAAAAAGTTGTATGTAGAGAGAGCCAGTGTAATATTATACCTATCTCTTTCAAATTCTTGAAATCTGTAATTTTCTTCAGGTAGACAGTCTTAACAGCACTACCCCGTAAAGATCATGGTGTGATTAGTCTTCACGTCTTCCATAAGGGGTAGGCAGAGGTGTAATAGGTCATACCCACAAAGTCACTTTCCACACACACATTAATCACTTCATACAATAAGAAAAACTCTACTCTACTGACGGGATTAAAACCTGCATGGCGATTTTTTACTTTTTAATGCTTCTAAACAATACTCATTTGTCAAATCATGATAAGTAGTTAAGAAGTTATGAGGGGAACGAAGAACGTACACATTTACAATTCACCAGTACTGCTCTAACATAACCCTATATTCTAATTCGCCGTAGTCGGGTAATAACAATGAACTTTGACATATTAATACCATTGAATATAATATAGCTAAGCTTATTTTGTAATAATAATACCTTTTAATAATAATAATAATACCTTGGGATAATTCCACACAAATTGACCTAGTCCCAATTTAAGCATATCTTGTGTTATGGTGACTAGACAACGATATATTTACTTATATAGATAGATATATATACATAAATACATAAGGTACAAATACTCGTGTTCATCACACAAATATCTGCCCTCAGCGGGAATCGAACCCGTGACCTCAAGTTTCGCAGTCAGGAGCTCTAACCACTAGACCAGACGGCCGACAGCCAATACATAGAGAATTGTATTCCGTTTTTTACACAAACGGTTCGTACAAGTGAAAGTGGAACCCACGTATCCGTTACATTACAAATCTTCAATAATAACATCCAAATTATCTAAATTATGAGTCATAAAAGTTTGCAAAAATAGTAAAATAATTGAGTACCTCTAAGTATAGCACAACCTTGGGGCGAATTCCCTCCTAGATTGTAATTTTAATTTCGCAAATCAACCAACAAATATGTGTTCTTCATTAGATTATATCTGCGCCGTGGATCATGAAAGATAGCTAGGGTTGTCACACTATTCAAACGATTCATATTTTTAATTCTAACTCTGCCCGCGACTTCGTCCGCGCAGAAAAGTTATATGAAGCAGCATTTTAATTTTTATATTTTACCTCCTTAAGGGTAATTTTTTTACAAACTTTGAATGAAATATTAATTCATATGTAATCAAGCCTTAAATAATAGTTTCAAGCTTCTAGTTTCGAAAATGACGAAACATCCATACAAACTTCATCCCCTATTTCAACCCTTAACAACCTTTTTTCGCATTTAAAAGTAGCCTATGTCCTTCCTCAAGCTCTAGGCTATCTCTGTACCAAATTTAATATAAATCGGTTCAGCTGTTTAGGCGTGAAAAGGTAACAGACAAACAGACAGGCAGACAGAGTTACTTTCACGTTTATAATATTGGTAGGGATGTGTAATGTATTCACTTTGTGCAAACGCAAAATATTGTATGCATTCAAAACAAATATGGCAGTGCATTGCTCCTTATGCAAACAGTTGTATGTTTTTTATACCACTGGGGTCACCAACAAGCATTCGAATCCGCCTGAATGGTAAGCGGCTAACGTCGCCTATAGATGGTTGCAATGCCAAGGGTATCAATCGCCCTTTGCACACGCTGCAGTTTTTTCACAGCCTCTTGAAGAACTCCACACTGTACTCTCTAGGAAAAAACCTCAACGGGAAGTTCATTCCACAGCCTGAGTGTTAGTGCGAGACCATTGTGGTTCCAAGGTATGGGGATTAATACCCCGTCGATGGTGAGATGTCGAAATGCGGCATCATGAATTAATTCGTCAGAACACTCTCATACTCTCATACAAGCAGTAGAACACGAGGCAAAAATTCTCCTCAGGCTTAGTGTCTCCTAATTGTGAAAATCGTTAACAATCCTAGCGGTGCGTTTCTGGACCGCGTCAAAGCGTATCCAGCCTACATGTGGCAGCAGTACTTCATATGAGGCTGAATTTGACACCAATAAATTTACTCTTATTAACACGCTTTTATTAGCTTGGGTTGTATCTATGTATGTATGTATGTATTATTAAGTGATTATTTTAATAATCACTAAAAAATGAAAAATAAATAATAGTTTAAAATACGCTTTTATAAAAAATATACACTTTTTATAGAAAATCCAACTAAAAAATAGAAAATAAATTTGTGTAAATAAGAAGTGTAAATAAGAAAAAATATTTTTTATTGTAAAAAAAGCGTGGGGTGCATGTTAAGATATTACCAAAATGATAATCCTTCTACTAATATCTGTCAATAAAATATTTATAAATATTGACACCACGCTTTTTTTACAATAAAAAATATTTTTTCTTATTTACACAAATTTATTTTCTATTTTTTAGTTGGATTTTCTATAAAAAGTGTATATTTTTTATAAAAGCGTATTTTTTATTTTTTTTAAACTATTATTTATTTTTGTGATTACTTAGCTCTGTTTATTTATTACCGAGCTTCCTGGAGTTGTTCGAGTAGTTACCTACAACACAAACAATTCAAGTTACCAACCTATTTTACCACCAGTCACTTAGACCGGTGTTTCCTTCTTATTGGATGGACATTTTAACGCTAACGTTTGCACAGAAGACACGATTCGAGATTCGAAAATAGCATATTCGTAGCACAGCCCTAACAGATACAAGATGCACGATTTAGCAATGCTGTTTATGGTCCGATTTGCCTTCGTACTGATCTCGATACACCTAATTAGGTTCCTCAGCAATCTGATGCATAGCCATGACCCCTGTCTGTACGTGATACCTAGTTATTCACCTGTTATATAAGCTAAGGGACCCTTTGAATGCTGCCCAGCTCCCGTACATAAAAGCAACGCCTAATGATGAGGTCCAAATCCGATTCTCTTCGCTGTCTTTTCTTAACAACTAAAAAGTGCCCAGCTGGTGGACTTTTAGTCTCGCAATTGTTCGACTACGTAGAAATAGTTCCCGCTAAGAGAGACAATACGAAAAATATCGTCACGCCTACCCGTTTGGAAGAAGTAGGCAAAGGTGGAAAATCAATAGTAGGGCGATGTATTTGAGTGTCTGGTGGCAAGTCCATCGCCTAGCGTACGTTTTTAAGTTTAAGCGTAGTTGAAGAAAAATGTTCCTAAGTGTTTTGAAACTCAAAAAGTGGCAAACGAATGGTTTAACTGTTTATAATCGGATACCAAAAAAAATCATAGACAATTTAAATTAGATTGTAGGTTTCTACGTATGATTATATGTTTGAGTAAAATATGACGCAATTATACTTTTACAATGCTACGAATACTAATAACTATTTAATCCACATAGCCAATACGCTTCTTCATATAATAAATCAAGACCAGCGCCATCTCTACTGATCTTATGGAAACCAAATGAAATTACAATGCTATGGTGTACAATTTGAAATTAGTTTGAGCGTATGTATTATAGGTGGAAGCACGAGTATCAAAAACAATATTGTTACAACCTCCAAGCAATATATTCTAATACGATACATTGTTAAAGGTTTTATTAACAATCCATAAATAATCATAGCTTTCAGAAGCTAGATCTGCAGTTACATTGGTTTGGATATATAGAAAAGATGAGTGAAGAATGATTGACAAAACAGATATAGATTTTGAAGGGGATAGATTTTGATCCGGGGAAAACCTCAACGGGGAGTTTTCATTCCACAGCGATCATTTTATTTACTTCTTGGCACGTTGTCACGGGATACCGATTTCGTCAGTTTTACAACTGTCTTTTGTAAGTACTGTTAATAGTTGTTATTGTAAATAAAGCTTAGTTTATAATGATTGTACTCATATTTACGCTGACAAAATCGCGCTCTAGTCTCATATAAAATTAATTTCATCAGTAATGGGTTCTTGAAATATACATCGGATTCCTACGTTGGTCATCAACAAGAATACGTTAAGGTGGAATTTACTTAGAATACATAAATATAAATATCCACAAGCATAAATCCTGTTTTATTATGTATTAAACCAAGTTGATTTAGAATACTTGCTATAAATGTCAACGTTCTAATATTGACTAAGTGTTACAACGGAATCAGATTTCCAGTCACTCTTGAAGGCATCCTCGAGCACATTCACCAAGCTTGATGCTTAGGTAGGCAGAGTTTTTATGACCTAACATGATAGGTGGCGAGTTTATCGCCGACTCTCGTGATTGACTTTACAGAAGCTTTTCTTCGCTAGAAGCCAGAAGCTTTTCTAAACGAATTTCTTCTCAAACGTAGGCAGGTTTCCAAAAGATATTTTCCTTCGCCGTAACTGTAAGCAACCACCGGGATTGCAAGTGCTAACGAAAGACTGGGCAGGGATGCAACGCCCACATTTCAAATTTATTCAGGTTCGAGTAGTTGCCTGAAACACAAGGATTGCAAGTTTGAATCCTGACTGTACCAGTGTTTTTTTTACGGTGCTTAGTCACACTACGAGCTTTACGGTGAAGGAAAACATCGAAAGGAAACCTGCATACGATAGAGTAGAAACTCAAAGACATATAGTCTTGCTTGAGTGACGGCGATGGACTCGCCATCTGTCACATTGGCAGCTGAAAAATATATCTATAATCTTTAATCTTTCACGGGGTAGGCAGATAGAGTAGAGCTCCAGTTATCTACATACATGTTCGCTGCTTTTGATCAATCTTGACTTTTGTATACATAAGTGTTTCATACATACATACATATCATCACGCCGAGACCCTAACGTGTAGGCAGAGAGTATAGAGCGCCAGTTCTCTCTAGACTTACATACCTCTTTCTCTTTCGCTTCGTCCACATTCATATTGTATTGTGTTCCATCAATTCATATTACATTACGTAGATATTATCAACACACTACATCTCTTACGGGGTAAGCAGAGAGTCTCTTGCTAGCTCTTGCTAGCTCTAGACCTCATCGCTTCATCTTTATTAATCAGTCTCTTCATACATGCTCGTCGTTTTCGAGTACACTAGACGTTCCCATTCTTGGAGTGACCGATCGACGTATGTTATAAATATTCTCAATAACTCCGAACCTAATATAATTGATTGCAAGTATGTCATTACGTGAGTAAAAGGAACGACATTTAATTGCATTTCATTAAGTCACTTATCATGAATCGCAGAAGATTTGTCTTATTAGAGTTCGTGCTTTTCAAATTATGTGGCAAGGATGAGATCTATATGGTAGGGTATAAAAACATAGGAGGTTAGATGCGTTTTAAAGAAGCATGTTTTTTTTTATACAAAGCCGTTAAGGGCCACGACACAACTGCACCATTGCATTTTAATGCCCTTGAGTACAAAATCAAAATATTTTATTACACATAGGGCTAGATGGGCACTTATAAAACATCGAAAAAGGTTCGGGTTAGTCGTTTACAGTTACACCACATACAGTTACAGTTACATTAGTTACACCACGAGCTTTACCGTGAAGGAAAACATCGGGAGGAATGAGGACTATTTTTTCTGACTGCATTTTGCCTGTAAACGGCAGTTAGAAAAAAAGCCGCTTTGTAAAAATCACGGTTTAACATAAAGGTCCCGAAGGGGTAGGCAGAGCTATTTATTAGGTATAAGTAGTTCTCAGATCTTGCTAACTTTGTTATAACTATCAGTTAGAATCTTGTATCTCAGCTGGACTGGTGTATATAAATACAAGTCTTGTCAAGTTGAGTCCCTCGCGGGGTAGGCAGAGAGAGTAGAACGCCACTTCTCTCTACACCTACTGACATATATTGTGTTTCATCCACATTCATCAAACTCCTCATACAAGTTCGCCGGTTTTCTAATATAACCATATTACCTTTACATACATATTATAATACCCACACACCCACTTTCCGCCAGTGGTATATTAGGTGCCAACGTGACAGATGGCGAGTCCATCGCCGTTACTCAAGCACGACTATACATACGCCTTTGAATTTTTTCTCAGACGTATGCAGGTTTCCTATCGATGTTTTCCTTCACCGTAAAGCTCGTGGTCTGACTAATCACTGCACTTAAGTACAGAAAAACTCATTGGTACAGTCGGGATTTGAACTTGCGATCTTTGTGTCGCAGGCAACTGATCAAACCACTCGGCCGGCCACCTGGTCTTTTTTTTAATTTTTTCAATGAATAAAATATTATAGAAACCTTTAAATAAAAAAATATATGTATATATTGCAATAAGTCGTATAATTGTAGCGATTCGTAAGTATTTACAAGTCCTTAAATCTACGTTGTACATATTTTTTTATACATTTTCTCATACCATCCTTAGCACTAGTACTGACAATTTCGTTGCTGTTGCTTTACTTAATGGCTAACTTTTTTTTAACAGAGAGAGTTAAATTTGATAACAGTGAACTTTACTCTGAGATCACATCATGAAAGAGAACAATCAGTTATTCTATATTAACAAAACGATACAACAACAAAAATCATTAACATCACATCAATTGGTTCACAGCGGGTATTCGTATCACATGACGATGGAGTATTAAAAAAAAACAAAACAAGAAAAGAGGTTAATAACTAACAATCACGTCATGATATGAATTTTACAATCTTCAAAAAGAGATTTAACGTCCAATGTTCGATTAACAATTTGTACATAATTCATGTTATCACCCCAATCATCATTATACTCCATGCACTTAGTAACGGTATCCGGATTGAGGGCTGAAGTTTCCGGAACCGGAGCCGCGAGATCCGGCGTTGGGGGCCAGGTATTGGCGGGAGGCGGCACCGCCGAAACCTCCGGAACCACCGCGGCCAGCACCAGCACCGAAACCAGCTCCGGAACCGGAACCGAAACCACCAGCGGCAGCACCGCCGAAACCAGATCCAGAACCAGAGTAACCACCAGCACCCGCACCAGCTCCGGAATAGCCGCCAGCACCGGAACTGGGGTAACCTGCTCCAGCGCCTCCCTCACCGCGGTAAGTGCCTGAAATGGAAACAAAAGAAATTCCCTGTTATATGTATGGGCAAAAATATCATAGAGATCAAACACTCAAGGATGCGAACGTCCAAGACTGCTCAAAACCGGCGGGCGTGCATAAAAAGATCAATGAAAGGTCTGTAATTCTAGAGAGAACTGGAGCAACTCTGCCTGGCCCGTGAGGGTCTCGGCGTGAAAGAAATGTTCATCCACTTATAAAAATAGCTTTATTTCTTATTACTCTATATTAGCTTTATGTGTCATACGTTTGACATGACACGCGAAGATTTGTTATAACATCGTAACATCCAGCCTCTTAATATTAGACTCATCACTCAAGCTAGCACATTGATACGAGTATATCCATCTAATGATCATCTATTGTAGACGTTGCCTAACATTCAAGCCGACTTGAAGCCCTTGAGCGGTTAACCGAATAAATATGATGACCTTTGCTCGGCACTCTTCGCTTCAACCGAGGTGTATAAATTGTGAACCATTTTCAATTCAAAATTTCGCAATTTAAACAATCACGCACATATTTTCTGTATTGTTGGTCGTGAGTTTACTTTGGGGCCATGAGATCAGGTTGCGTTCTCTGTTTTAGGATTTGCCGATACCGTAGCGTTATCGACATTGACTTCTGATAAGGTAATTTGAAGATGAAAAATTTTATTAAGATTAGAAAACTTGACGATTCCATTTCAAAACTAATGAGTATGTAATAAAAATCAAAATAAATATATCTCTTAGTCTGGAGAAGACTTGCGCTTTCATTTGCCTACCTTGCCAAGCTGGGAGTTTGATAAGATTTATTTATTAAGAAAAGTGACTTTTTAATTTCGGCTCATGTCTGTTAACAGTAGTCAGGTTATATTGAGTACTTTATAAAAATGAC
Organism: Drepana arcuata; assembly: GCA_016069955.1. NCBI lineage: Eukaryota > Metazoa > Arthropoda > Insecta > Lepidoptera > Drepanidae > Drepana > Drepana arcuata. Next base: position 9,912 of record JACCPG010010728.1, on the reverse strand, counting down.
AATAGCTCCAAAATGCTATGAGAATTAATTTCTATCGGGCAGACTTAAAACTTCCAAATTGATTCAAATAGTGACTCTGTTCGCGATAAGTCATGCCGTTCGACAACATCCGCTTATCTCGTAGCCACACAATAATGGTCTCATCCGAAACGCTCAAGGCTTCGCTCCAACAGTAAGCAGTACTTAAACGCTATACATATTAGAACGCAATTACTGATGAGATATATAGATTGCCTCGTATGGAAAGGATCTGCAAATCTTATTATACCGTTCTTGTATTTAATATGGACCCTATCAACTATATATTGGTTCATGATCCAGTGGATGCAGGAAAGCTCAGAAATGTTTTTGATATATCGCTCTTCAATATCTATACTAATATTATAAAGAGGAAAGATTTGTATGTAAGTATGTTTGTAAGGAATTGGCTCAAAAAGTACTGGACCGATTTTAAAAATTCTTTCACTATTTGTATGCTACATTATCACTGATTAATATAGGTTATTTTAATTGTAAGAAAAAAAATTATATCAACATATTTAAGTAATAAATGTCCACCCGTGCGAAGCTGGGACGGGCCGCCAGTATGTGATAATAGCGTACTAAACTCTTAACGCGCTTTAGGGATGACTGAAGAGAGATTGACGAGACAGATATACAAAAAGAAGTGTGACAGATCACCACCGAACAATCACCGAACACTCCAAGGTGGAAACATCAGGAGTACTCTAAACCGGCGAGCATGTATGAAGGGACTGATGAATACGGATGCAGCGAATGGGGTTGTTAGTCTTGGGAGAACTGGCGCTCTACTTTCTGCATCTCTTATATGTTGATGATATTCGATATAATGATGAAATTCATATCGCAAGTTTTCAAGAAGTTGCATAAGCACTTGCAAAATGCATTGAAAGCACATTATAACATAATTTAAATAGCATCAGTTCAAAACAATGAAGTAATATATAATTATCAACATTAATCTGTCCGTCAGTTTGTGAAAGGTGCAAAAAGGTTACTTAGTGTTCCATCAGTTAACGAAATGGTTAGGCTTTGAAAAGAGTAATTTGCAAAATGATTGATTAGGACATCTAAATTGAATCGAGTGTTTATTCATGTTAATGGATGGCTATTTGGTTTTCAGTTTTGATTACTTAATACTTTTATACTTGAGTCGCGGTGATGGACGAGGAAATTAAGATTTTTCAAACCCCGAATGCAAATATGAGTTCTTTTTCTGATTTTTAAGTACAGTCGTAATCAAACCAGAAGCTACACGGTGATGGATAACAGAGCTAGGAAACCTGCATACTTGTAAGAAGACATTTAAGTAGGGTTCGCTCTATAGCAATGTTTCTCGCGACCTATTTTCGCAGAAACCTCACAATTTATCTGAACACGCGATAGCGAATCATAATGTCCTTTGCCCATTGTTAGAATACTCCCATAGATTTCAAAATGTATGGGAATGTGATGCTATCTAACGAATATGAACTCTATTCTGATAAAGATTAAGTAACTTTAGCAGTGTATGTTGAAGGTAATAATGAAGTGTGAATGACATTATTTTTTAAACTGCTAGTTTGTAATTTATTTTGTTTTAACAAATGTTGGTGTTGAAATATTTTATGAGTTATGCGCCCACGAGACCTACAAGACATTGTATATATATATATATATATATATATATATATATATGTGTGTGTGTGTGTATAGGTATATCTTTAGATGAATACGTAATTGACTTATATCTTGAAGGCATTTTAAAAGATGTGCTCATTCAATCGAAGCAAATGTTACAGAGTAATTATACGTATTAATCTGAAAAATTATCTGGATAGCTAATTTGGAGATTTTTTTGCAAACGTATCGTTGGCAAAATAGAGAAACAACAAAAGTCTGTGCTAATGTCAAAGGTGATTTATAAAGTTGCACGAGAAACACGTTTATGTGTTTCAGCTCTTAAGCACTGCGATTTGTGAAATTGTTAATCAATTTACTGCTTCTAATTAGAAATTATTTTGTAAATATGATGCAAAGAATGCACACACATATCATCATGCCGAGTCCCTAACGGGGTAGGCAGAGAATGTTATGTTGTGCAAAGAATATTATAAAAATAATGCCTAAATCAATTATATTTTTAAAATTTGATGTAAAAAAATCAGTTTTGTAATCTTTTCCCCACTAATATTAATACCAGGACCTGACGTCCTTGAACACTACACTAGCATATTGATTTGAATGATTTTTTGTATCTGTTCTTATTTCAGTTCTGTTACCAGTAATATAAGATATTAAATAGATCGGACTCTGAAGGACGGGAACGTTAAGAGTACTCGAAACCGACGAACATGTATGAAGAGACTGATGAATGTGGACGAAGCGAAAGAGGTATGTAAGTCTAGAGAGAACTGGCGCTCTATACTCTCTGCCTACCCCGTCAGGGACTCGGCGTGATGATATGTATGTATATGTATGTACCAGTAATATTAATCTGTCACATTACTTGAGCTCTGGTCGGCGTCTCCCTTATGTGCCATTGTAACAACAATTCTATAATATCAATTATGTGTATGATATTTTCATAACATTTTTTATAAAAATGTAAACTTTTAGTGTACATTTTAAGCCCAGCAAGATGAAATAAATCAAAATGTACACAGAATATAAAGTCTTACTGTTTTGTTAATATACCAAACAATAACAATTAACTTCATGAACTTAAACTTTTAACAGAAACAGATGGAATTGTAAATAAGTCCCATGTGCAACTTTCGCTCCGAACCCAATGTACAATTACAAAACTTAGGCTTAGGGCTTACGTTTCCCAAGTTGCTTTTATCTAGATGACTGTTTTATGACTATGAGCATTACTGTGTTAATATTCGTGGGATTCCGGTCACTGGTATAAATACTAAAGTTCGTTGGAAAATTTCCGCTTAGCTTGGTTATTACAGTAGATACATGTGGAACCCTAATTTAGGACACTGAAATATCAGCGTAAATAAAAATGTTATGACCAAAATTACAACTGTAAGCTTGTTTCGTGAAAGTCACATGGAGTCTTTGAGATATTAGATTGGTGGATTTAGTTGCATTTGTAAATCTCTTAGCAGGTCGAGTTCATATAAACTGTAAATTGCTGTAAACTGGAGGTTTGATCGCAGTATTGAGCATAATTAGGGCTTTAATCTTTGCTATATATATCCTCACGCCTTCCCACAAGGGCACACTTCCCAAAAGTAGGCAGAGGTGTATAGGTAATACCCACACACCCACTTTCCGCCAGAGGTATATTAGGTGCCAACGTGACAGATGGCGAGTCCATCGCCGTTACTCAAGCACGACTATACATACGCCGTTGAATTTCTTCTCAGACGTATGCAGGTTTCCTCTCCTATATATATATATATATATATATATATATATATATATATATAGTGATGTAACACGGAATATGGTGATTGAATTGCCTATCGCAAATTGTCCGGTGTTGCGAATAACTTGTGAGAAAATTCTGAGTGTAATTAGTTGGTGTGATACGAATGTGGTATGGATGGTGATTGTGTCGAAATATCTTGATGGTAGACATCATTTCACGGCGCGTGATCTTTGGATAGGGCGCATGCCAAAAATGTCGGTTCAAGAAAAACTAGTGGAAGAAAAACGTAATCAAAGCGTGTGTCACACGTGACCTTTTTAAGCTCAGCAACTGAATCAGTATCACAAAACACAATCTTGTGCACCACGCCTAAGTGTTCAGTACCGGTCACGATATGACCTAAAGCTTAGAACAGATCTATGTTAGTTTATTATCCAGTGGGAAGTTTGAAATTGTGTTCATTCTAGGTGTTAGTGGTTTACTTTACCAAGTAGCATTTCTCAACCCGTGAAATTATTTCATCTAACAAACCAGTTATTAAATTATTGCTCTTGAAGTGCAAGTAATCACATTTTTTATATATTAGTTTGGTATAACAAGATTGATAACTTTTTGTGATTTAGATACTAATTAAATTGTACCTCGGTACAGACGGCAATTCTTTTAAGTTATAGGTGTGAATACTCACATCATAAAATGTTCTTAGTATGGTCTGAATGCTCCACATTTGGAATGAAGAGTCCAACTGCATTTCTTTTCCTAGCAAGGTCTGACGATTGACCGAGTCATTTTCCAAGTAATTAGTTCCAATAAGTGCATTCTAGTTTCCTAAGCCATCTGCCTCTAACTTAAAAGGTAGGAAGCCCTTGAAAAGATCTACTTTATTTATACACTTAGTCGTTGCATTCTAGAATTCTAATTTAATGTCAGAAGAAATTGAAAGTCCAAAGAAGCTATGAGTTTGTATTGAGAAATTTAATCGTTTGTAGAAATTATTAAATTCATATCAACGATTTGACTTTAAGCTCTGTCTGCACTTAGTTTGCACGACGCTAAGGGTTCGGTATCGCACCCACGCTAAAATGATTCTAGGCCCATTATTTCCACCTGTATCGCACTGTGGCCCACATTGCTCGCTGCTGGGAGCTCCCACAGTGCGGTCACGACTCCTGACGCAACCGCTCACGTCATTTTGTAACTCATCAGTCGGGAGCCCGTAATTTAGTACTGTGACTAAAATTTCATTATTTAGTAGGACGACGTGGAACCAATCAAATTCGATTTGAACTACTAGGTATCTATATCTTCTGTAATGGATTGTTAATTAGCATTTGCGTATGAAATGCTAAGCTGAAATATATGTGTTAGGCGAACGAATATTAATGAATTAGTAATACAATATCACGAAATTGAATTGAAATTATGAAATTGAATGATAAATGCAACTCCTATTTGCTTAAGTTCTCGTTAACTTTCAGAATCGTGTTCATGACTTGACAGTAAAATTTACAATAAGAGCATAAAGCTCTTCTATTTACCATTAATTAGCGAAAATTGTGCAAACGGACTTCCCATCAAGATATTTTGTGAGATAATTCAGTTAGCTTTTGGTTTTGCTTCAAACGAAAGCAAATTGCAATTTTTTAATAGAATATTTTCGACACAGCTCAGCTTTTTTTTGGGAAAACAACAATTACATTGGACAACTATAATTTAACAAAAATCACACCAAGTCTCTCAAGGAGTAGACAGAGTGCGTAGAGCGTCTCTTCAACTAGAAGTTATCCTACAGAAAACGAAGTTATGGTTGACTTTAAAGAACCAATTGCGAGCAATAGTTAAGGCAAGGTTAGCTTGTGGTTACCCGTTTATTGAACTGAGCTTTACTCGCTAGACATCATTAGCGGTTTATCTTTTTTTCAGATGAAGGTATTAAGGCAACAGCTGCAGTTTTTTAATCGTCATTAACTTTACTATTAAAGCTTTTTTGTGGTGATAATTTTATTATGTTCGAACAGAGGTCGCGCAAAAAGTTTCACATTTTTATGAATGGACTTTGTTAATTTAATTTGCACGCAAAGCTCGAATTGGTGTGAACTGCTTTTTAGAGCGCTTTTTACATAATTATTTCAAGATCATCATTGATAGAACCTTTGTGCTTAAGTTTTTTCGTCAGTATTATAATAATTTTTATGCTTGATATAAGTCTCTTGTTTGGCTGGGCTCCTAAATTTATGACTGATTGACAGGTCATAGATCAAAACCAAAGATCACAATGTCAACATGATTAGAAACTGGTGTAATACATATCAAGAGACTGATGAATGTAGATGAAGCGAAAGAGGTCTTTAAAACTTTAGCTACCAGCCTTCGCCTTAAGAGACGAAGCTGTGGCAAATTTTCAAACTTAGTAAAGATGGAATAGTTAATATTGACTTACCATCATCAACGATACCAGCGGCTTCATCACGGGCGTTCTGTTCCAATGACTTGAGGATGGCTTCCGGGATCGGGGGAGGAGTAGGCAGATGAGCTCCCTGAGGTTGGAATCCGTTCTCATCAGCGGTGTAAGTGATGCTGTAGTCCTGACCATCATCACCCTTGTACGCGAAGCTACCTTGGGACTGTACTCCGTTGGTGGCTACACCAGACGCATCAGCGCGGATACCGTTGGAGGTCTCGAACTCGTAAGAGAATCCGTCGGCGGTGACGTCACTGTTGAGTTTAAGGATCTGGGCGTTGGCGTCGGGAGATGAGGAACGACCGCCAGCACCGCTGTAGCCGCCAGCGCCGGAGTAAGCACCAGCTCCGCTGTATCCACCAGCGCCTGCTGCGTTGTAGCCAGCACTCTGAGCACCACCTCCGAACCCTGCTCCCCCGAAGCCTCCAGCTCCACCCTGTCCACGGAAGCCTCCAGCCCCACCGAAGCTGCCGGCACCACCAGGTGCGGCTCCAAAGCCAGGACCGAAGCCAGCGCCATCGTTACCCCTGGGAGGGAGGTATTTGTTGTCCAGACGGTCGGCTATGCAGACTCCGAAGATGGCGGCTACCACGAACTGTGAACAGATGATTAAGTATGTAGTTATTTGGTAAATTTATACATAAATATTATAATTCAAAGGCGTATGTATGATATTCAAAGGCGTATGTATAGTCGTGCTTGAGTAACGGCGATGTCACGATGGCCTCATGACGGAATGTGGGTTTACTACACACCTTTGTCTACCCCTTGGGGAAGCCTATTGGTGAGGCGCGAATAGTTACATAGTCAACGCGGAACGTGGAGTCCTATAGGTCCATATGTTACTATTACATCGATATGGATCATTGCAGTTATCTTATTATCGAGTGAATTTATTTGTAATGGCTTTGGCATTTATACTACTTGTAAAATGATAATAAGTATAATTCTTCGGAATTATATATATATATATATATATAAAAAAAAACATATTAAAATATAAAATATAGGGGCCCACCGGTATCGGGATCAGGGTCCAAGGTACCGGTGGCTAGGGTCCCAGAGAAAGAAATCTCCTCACAATACGTGCCGTTTCGAGCAGTACTGCTTTCTGCATCAGGCACTTGATCCAACCGTCTAACGAGAGCCTCTTGAGGTGTTGGTGATTATTATATTATATATATTATATTATTATCTTCGGAATTCGTAATTAGACGAGTTTATAACTATGACTGCCTTTATCTAGGTACACGCTGTCTTTTCTTTCTGGTTAGCAATTATTTGTGGTTAGGTATTTCTATTTCTCGACAATAAATATGGTATAAAGCTAGATTTTAGCTTTATTGGAAACTATTACCCAAGACTATGTGAGCTTTTTAAAGGAAAAGAAGAGCTATCCGCAGTATAGTAAAATAACCGCATAATCGAATGTTTTTAAATCCGAAGTATTTCGACGCAACTGTACCATATTTGAATTACACGACATTACACTGAAAACGTAATAGAAGCTTCAACTAAATTTAGCTACACGTGTTTGTAAATCTCATCCATTTGAACCCCTGCGGTACCAAGGGGGTAAGAAAAAGTAGAAAAAGGGGATTGTGTGAGATAAATACATTTCGAGCTTTCAGTCGTGGTTTAAATTTACTACTTTTCAGTGCTTAATAATAGTTCGGACTTTGCAAGCTTCATCATTTTGGATTATGAAATTACCACTACACCTGCCTACCCCGTGAAGGATATAAAATTTTGTACAAGATTGTAATAGTCCATATATAAAAGTAGGCTTTATAAGTTATATTATTATCACACTGCTACTTAAGAGAGCTGACTAATCATTTATGTGAATTTAGAGCGGGTAAAACCGGAGAGCAGACCTAGTAAGATATATAGGTCAGAATCGCTAAAGGTTGACACGAAAGAGGTAATAAACATTTTATAGATTAGAATTCGAATTTTAAAAAGTAAGGAAAAGAAAAAATACATGGGATTTGAAAAAAGAATTTTGTGACGTCAACGTTAGAGTTTATTTTAAAACTAGTTGTTAAAATTCAAGCGAACTTAATATACTTTAGTATCGGCACTCACCAGTTTCATAATGGTATTGAATTATTTAATATACTTAGTAAAGTAAATGATGTACTAGACCAGTACTGTTCAATGGAAGGTACTGAGACGAACTGTGATGTTCAGAGATGCTCCGGCGGCTTTATATGTTGTCCAGAGCTCTTTGCCAACTGAAATCGATTCACGGTCATAGTAAAGTTATGCTATGTTTGCTTCTCGTGAATGTGGATCGATTTTAACATAGAGGTCGGTCTGTCGACATCCGGAAAAGATGAACTTTGGGAATCCGGGTGTTCGATGAACATTCGAAAAGTGCTTCCTCTGTCTTACGTTGAATAAAAGATTTTTCATTTTGTATTTTGTGAATTTCATTCCGTCTGTTGTTCTTCTTATCTTCACTCCTTCTCACAAGGGTCCCCGAAGGGGTAGGCAGATGTGTATAATTAGTACCCACACACTTCCGCCAGAGATATATTTTAGGTGCTTATGTGACAGATGGCGAGTCGCTGTAACTCCAGCACGACTATATGTACATACGCTTTTGACTTGCTTCTCAGACGTATGCAGATTTCCTCTCGATATTTTCCTTCACCGTTAAGCTCGTGGTGTGACTAATCACTGTACTTAACTGGTTATCTGTTTAAGTGCGAAATTAATAGTGTTAATAAATAATGAACTGTTAAAAACACCTTCATTGTGTCGAATCGTTCAATGTCTTACTCGAATACGAACATGTATGAAGAGACTAAAGAGTATGGGTGAATCAAAAGATGTCTGTAATTCTGGACTCTAGTCCTCAGCTTCTCTAAACATTCATGAGCTTTGAGTGCTCAAATTTAACTTGAGTGAAGCAAGATTTACGAAACAGATTTACAAAGCGAGAGTGTATGAGGAAAGATTACGTTCCAACTACCAAAATCAAATCAATATTCTAAGCCAGAGAGCATGTATGAAATTTTTATGAATGTGGATGAAGCGAAATATGTCTGCGAGTTTAGCGAGAGTTGGAGTTTCATCGGCCTTCCCCGTGACTCGGCAAGGTTAAATATGTGTATGTAAATTAAGCTTATTAAGAGAGCCGTGGTGGCCGAGTGGTTCGAGCAGTTGCCTGCGACGCAAAGGTCGCAAGTTCGAATCCCGACTGTACCAATGAGTTTTTTCTGAACTTAAGTACAGTGATTAGTCACACCACGAGCTTTACGGTGAAGGAAAACATCGAGAGGAAACCTGCATACGTCTGAGAAATTCAAAGGCGTATGTATAGTCGTGCTTGAGTAACGGCGATGGACTCGCCATCTGTCACGTTGGCACCTAATATACCTCTGGCGGAAAGTAGGTGTGTGGGTATTACCTATACACCTCTGCCTACCCCTTCGGGGACCCTTGTGGGAAGGCGTGAGGATATATATATATAAATTAAGCTTCTTAGTATAAATCTCTTCAGTTAAATTTAGCTTAGGTATTTCACTATGCGATGCATTAGTTGTTGTCATTAATTATTAATATTAGATGACTATCTGTAGATGAATCGTGTATTACCCGTAAAATCGTGTGTCACTAACAACGAAAGGGTTAAAGTTCGAAGATTTGTTATACCCATCTAATACATGAAGTATTTAGTTTATTTTCGACTCTTATCATTCGTAAACTTTAATGTCGCATAATGTCTACTCGACTGCCTCAAAAGGAGGGTAATTATTTTTGTGCGTTAGTATTTATAATATTTCCTTTTAAAATTAAACAGCAATGGGTCGTTAGATAAGAAACTGCATAACGGGTTTTCCGTTCGATTCTGGAGCTGCCCGACTGGAGCAGGACCTAAAGGACTTAAAGAAGTCCGTAGCCAAATAACACATTTTATTCGTGGTGTTCCTGCAGGATGATTTAGGTTTCCAATAATGAGCTCCTTGGGGAGAGGGAAGGATTGTTATATTGTTCTGGCATTGTAGGGATTAGTCCCACTATGCTGCCAACACAGTATAACTCTCCAAACACAGAG
>JACCPG010010726.1:0-22922 GCA_016069955.1 Drepana arcuata | reverse complement strand
GTAGTAAATAGGCTACGGTAACCGTTTCCCATCTGGGCCGTATGCTAGTTCGCCACTCTTGTTGTATAAAAAAAAAATAGCATATGCAGGTTTCACAGGTCTCTTAGTTAATTGATTCCCTTAAGGGTTTCTGACGCAAATACAGGTAACCAACAAGCCAATGTGACAGATGATTAATATATCACGATCCCAGATAGATTTCTAATACTCGTTGCTTCATTCACATATCTAGGTTTTTCTTCCTACTTCTTCAATGTAAAACGTATGATAATACAAACACATGCCCACGATGTTTTCCTTCACCGCAACGCCATAGTCTTAGTTTATAATGTACCTAAAATGTATCATATACTTTTTATGCATAAACAAAATATATGCTTATTTATAGTTTTATGGTTACTTTGTTGTTGCAATTCCAACACTATGGTGTACTTTTGGTAATGTATTCAGTTAAGCACTATGCATTGAATTTTAAATTCGGGTTGTTGTTAAGAATAAGATAAGGTATGTCAGAGGAAGTATGAAAATAGCTTGAATGCAGTCGAGATGCGATCTCTTCGAAAAATGTGCGGCGTAACGATATTAGATCGAATCCGCAATGAAGAGATTCGCAAATCAACTGGCGTGAATGAGGGCGTGATTGTAAAGATGAAGAAAGGCATGTTACGTTGGTTTGGACGCATAGAAAGGATGAGTGAAGAAAGATTGACGAAACAGATATACAAAGCAAAAGTGTGTGCAAGAAGAGGCAGAGGAAGGCCACGTTCCAACTACCTGGATCAAAAAGATCGGACTCTGAAGGACAGGAACGTTAAGAGTACTCGAAACCGACGAGCATGTATGAAGAGACTGATGAATGTGGACGAAGCGAAAGAGGTATGTAAGTCTAGAGAGAACTGGCGCTCTATACTCTCTGCCTACCCCGTTAGGGACTTGGCGTGATGATATGTATGTATGTATGTATGTATGTTGTTAAGAAGCACATAACAAGATTCACCTTTAACACTTCGCTGTATAGGTGAACTATTTGCATTATTCAAAACGTCCATATTCTTGTTATCTTTGCACTCAAAACTTTGAGCTAACCACTCAAGTTGGAGCCAAGAAAATAATAAAAGTTTTCATTGAGTTAGACGGCGCAATGCACTGAATTATGGCATGCCGTCTGTGATGCTACTGGCGTGTGTCATACTGTTACTATGTTGCCGTGATGGCTGTCGGATTTAAGTAAATTGCAAAGTTAAGATTGTAGGTGCAAAGCCTGGTAGTTTAATGGTTTTTTTGTTGAGGTGCAGGAGAAGATCGTCACTCACGTCACGTCACGTCACGAAGGAGGCACTCTCATATTGGCAACTTAATGTATTTTCCGACGAAAATGGCACTCTTATTTATTCACCCCTGCTGGTAGAGTTATGTTAAGCTTATAACATAACACTTGACCTAAGAAAACTTTTTACTTGAGACCACGGTAATCGAAAACGGTCCAACTGCTCGGCCTCTAGTAAGGAAAATTAAAACTACACATTTATACGCGTGAAAAACATTACAGCAGTCGAGTAGAATTTACAAGCAGTTCTTTCCTATATACCCGTTAAAGCTCTAATATGATTATCCCTTAACAACGTTGTTCATACGACAGCTGAGTTACGACTACGTTGCAGCAATGTATTGTTACAAACACAGGTTTTATACTCTCATTTGTTGTTGATTGCTTATGACTCGGGAGCAATACGAATTTATTTTCATTCGGAAATCAAATACAATGTCTGTTACACGTAATATACTTTATTGGCGGTCTACCAACGGTGTTAAAGAAGCATGTTCATGTAATTATGGGTTTCTTCGAGAATTGAAAAGGCGTGAACTTTCAGTTTGCCAAATTGTTGCATCAATGTCAGGAAGCTTTATTACTTTAAGTAACGTTCGGAAATTTAATTAGGACATGGATTAATTTAATTGTTCTTGAAATTTACGTGAATACTTTCTTTCAAATACTTACATAAAAAAATAATGAGCTTGACGTGATCAACACTAGTCAATGATTCTTACATAGGCATCTAGCCTTTAATAGATACATATCATCACGCCGAGTCCCTCATGGGGTAGGCAGAGAGAGAACTAAAAAAAACTAAAGCATATTATTCCATATAATTCTTCATAGTATTGACTCAAACAGTAAAATTGTGGTTCAAACCAGGTAAGGTTTGAAACAAAATTTTACTTAATTTTTAGTTAGTTTTAGTTTAGTTAGTATTTTAATCTTATTAGCCTGTGGCAATCTGAACAGTTATCCTTCTACAGCTAAGCTTTCTCTTCAATCACAAACTGAAGACATTTTGCTTCAAATGCTGTATGATAAGCTGTAATCATAGATTAACAATGTGCATACAATTAGTATTATTTACCTTCAAAGCGAATTAGCGTCGATCAAAGATCAGCATAGTGCGTCGATTGTCTGATTACACGTTATGTGCATTAAGTGAACATAAGTGTCGATCAATCATAGTATCACTGCAAAACAATAAAGGCGGAAATACATTCATCCTACACCACTTATCCTTACACTTGTGCGTACGAAATACGTTTTCGTATAATACCGATAATTTTACTAATTCATGTTGCCAATTTATGCTTTTTTAATAGTATATAATTAAGTTTCTTGGTAAGTAGCAGATAATTCAAAGCAACACGAGATAATTCTAGCTTACAGCAATAACCTCAGTAGGACCTGGACAACATTCGTGTTTTAGAGGATATCATTAATGAAATTACTGGACTATTTAACTAACATAATTGAAAGCGGTGGCGCCCAGGTAGTTTAGTCACTTGCAAAATTTATGCTGCTGATTCAAACCTCGATGGTCAGTACCAATGAGATTTTTCTTTCGGCACAAGAGGCATAATTGTGACACAAATGACAGCTCTGTTACTTTTTTATCATGACATTGATGATAGTTTTTTTAGTCATAACATTTACAATTTAAAAAGTTTTCAAGGAACTAAAAAGCTAAAAGCCATGGTGGCCGAGTGGTTCGAGTAGTTGCCTGTGACACAAACATCGGATGTTCGAATCACGACTGTACTAATGAGTTTTTTCTGAACTTAAGTACAATGTTTAGTCACACCACGATCTTTACGGTGAAGGTAAATATCGCGAGGAAACCTGCAAACGTCTGAGAAGAAATTCAAAGGCATGTTTAGGTATGTACAGTCGTGCTTGAGTAACGGCGATGGACTCGCCATCTGTCACGTTGGCACCTAATATACCTCTGGTGGAAAGTGGGTGTGTGGGTATTACCTATACACCTCTGCCTACCCCTTCGGGGACCCTTGTGGGATGGCTTGAGGATATATATAATGTTCCTTTTATATGTTTTATTAAACACGTGATGTTACGTTTTTAAAACCACAGCAAAGCTTTAGAGCTAACGCTAAAAAAAATAAACTACTACGCTTGATATCTTCTAAACACACGGAGACGCTATATAGATCTCATCACGGAATTTGGCGAGCCCATTACCTTCACTTTCAGTCCCTTCAATCAAAGGGAAAGCACTTCATCAGTTTTCCAATTTCCTTTCAAACTTTTTTTTTTTTTATTTTATTTTATTTTATTATACCTACAGATTTCATCACGATGTGTTCAATAACTGTAAAGCTTGTAATGTTATAAATCACTGTACTTAAAACTTGAAAAACTAATTAGTACAGACCACCGGGGCTCAAACCGGCAATCTTGATTTCGAAACAACTCAGCCACCATGGCTCTCTAATAATAGTTCTTGTAGTAATATTTAAATATAATGTGCTACAAGTGTCTCAGTACACGTTACATTTGAGCTTAATCACAAAGGAAATAGATCAACATATAGTCCATTAACAGAGACAAAGCCACCCTGGATTATTATCTCCCCTTCGTATCCGACAATAAATTACAAGTTTTTGCTTAGTTCAGGGAAATCGCGTATTGTTACTTTGGGCAATATTTAGTGGAATAGTTTCGCAACCGGCCCTCATAAAGTTGTTCCCATTAGCCAGGTAGGAACAACTACTCGATTTGGGCAGCTGCCATAGACAACAAATTTCGTAGAAATGGATTTTGTAAAAATCAATTTCTCCTCATCCAAGAGATCAAGAACTAACAAACCTGTAGTAAAGGTGTATGACTCGCCATCTGCAACGTTGGTACCGAACTATATCTCCCGCAAAAAGAAGTTGACGCCACACCTTTATCCACGCCAGTCCACGCCTTCAGAGACCTTTAAGGCAAGGTGGTAAAGCATTTGTATATATTTAAATTTATATTCGTGACTGGCGTAGAAAATGATATTTCACAGTTTTGTTAGCCATAATAAAAATGATATTTAAAAAAATGCACCTCTTGTAGAGTTAATAGTCTGTGGTTTGCACAGATGTAATCGTATTTATTGGCGCGGAATCAAGAATTAGCTACTTTGTACATATACGTTTACAATTGACAGGCATAATTTATGATCTACTATTTGGAACAAGACACATTCTTGATTTGAGCCTATCATATAGTAGTTGAAATTATTTATTAAAATAATAATAACTTTGAGTTCAGTAAATTATATAACTTAACCAAGAAAAGATATTGTAGACAAACACTTCTCTTGTTCAAAACGGAGGCTGCCTGCCAATGAGGTTCTTTTTTACATCAATGCTGCCTACTAATTACTAATTTAGCCATAACCTTGCTTTACATAAAATAATGGAAATAAAGCATTTGTCATGTATTTTTGTTTTGTTTTATTATATAAAGAACTCAAACAAATAAAAGTATATTATTCAATATTAAAAGAAAGGCTTCAATCTTTGTAGATGTAATAAGGAAGACCGAGTTTCACCGAGAAAGCAAGGGGGAAGTCGTAAAGTTATATAGATAGTGCCATCCACGAAGACGCGCCCCATAATTTCAATTTGAGGGGGTCGTGGGAAGGGGGGAGTATGACCCGAGTCTATTAATTGTAGTGTGCGTGTGCAATCATAGGTAATGAGTGTGTCCAGATACACAAAGATTAGTGGAAGGTTGCACACATACACTATAAGCTGTAGAGAAGAATAGTGGGGCGCGTTTTCGTGGATTGCGCTGTCTAATATAATCCTCCTCCTCAATCCTCACGCCTTCCCACAAGGTCTCCGAAGGGGTAGGAAGAGGTGTATAGGTAATACCCATACACCCACTTTCCGCCGGAGATATATTAGGTGCCAACGTGACAGATGGCGAGTCCATCGCCGTTACTCCAGCACGACTATACATACGCCTTTGAATTTCTGCTCAGACGTATGCAGGCTTCCTCTCGATGTTTTCCTTCACCGTCTGTCTCTAACTAATAACTGTACTTAAGTTCAGAACAACTCATTGGTACAGTCGGGATACGAACTTGCGACCTTTGCGTCGCAGGCAACTGCTCGAACCACTCGGCCACCACGGCTTTTTGCGCTGTCTATACCTAGATAAAGATATTATTTATTAACACTTGCTCGGTCTGAAACTCAAATTGGCCATTGAAGTTATATTTTGCTTTCAAGGCATTCAAATAACACAAAGTTGAAACGAAGTTCTTTGTCATCCACTATTTCATTCAATGAATCTCACAGTAGGAAAGTAATAAAGGGAGCGAGTGGAATTGTCCTCAAAAGTGAATCTCAAAGGGCTTCACTTAGTTTTAGCGACCTCGCGCATATTATGAGGGTGGAACTTTTGCAAGGGGTTAAAGTAAGTATACTTATTTGCCCAAGACAGGGAAAAGGTGGCGCTTATATACGGATAAATTGGAATTGGAAATTGGAATTGTTGTTTGGAGACTTGAAATAATGGATGATTAATATTTGAACTAGATTAAGAGCAGACTTCGTAATTCGTCGGAGCCCCTTTCGCTTTGCTTAACGCTATAATTGATTGATTCAGGATAAAGTCTATAGGACAATGTCTAACTTCTCGTGATTATTTTTCGAGAACTCATTTTTTTTATCTAACAACCAAATTATTATATTTGAAACGTTCGCATTCTTTAAACCAATAACCTTTTTAGATAAAAATAAACGACTTTCAGATACATAATCTGCACCACACCTTAACCCTTATACAAAGCCAGACGTATAATAATTAAAAAGAAAAGGCATTTTTAGAGGTATCTCGTTTTAATTAACAATACTTTTTTACTTTCCTTGAAAGAGTTTCGTTCGGCTTAATTACACTTAATTCAGCTCTCTGTTATCTTCTTTATCTGAGAACATAGCGCCATCTCACTTTAACAATTAGCTTTATAATGATGATTTTGGAGCACCCTTATTTACTCGTGTCGTTAGACATTATGCCCATAGACAATGGCCCCGTTAGCCGATATCGTGACCAAAGAAAATAAGAAGTTACAACCACATTCTGATAAGTTAATGAAAACGCAAACAAATGTTGCATAATCTCATATATCTTCCATATACAGACAGCGATTCGTAACATTTTTATTATATGTATAGATTTTATTAAAATTACGCACTTATAAGAAACTAGACTTACTAGAGCCGTGGTGGCCGAGTGGTTCGAGCAGTTGCCTGCGACGCAAAGGTCGCAAGTTCGAATCCCGACTGTACCAATGAGTTTTTCTGAACTTAAGTACAGTGATAAGTCACACCACGAGCTTTACGGCGAAGGAAAAAATCGAGAGGAAACCTGCATACGTCTGAGAAGAAATTCAAAGGCGTATGTATAGTCGTGCTTGAGTAACGGCGATGGACTCGCCATTTGTCACGTTGGCACCTAATATATCTCTGGCGGAATGTGGGTGTGTGGGTATTACCTATACACCTGTGCCTACCCCTTCGGGAACCCTTATGGGAAGGCGTGAGGATATATTATATTATATTATTATATTATAAGAAACTTTAGAAACCTCCAAGATAAAGCAAAATACAAAATGTAGAAAATTTATTTCAAAAAGTTATTATATCTCCAATTAAGAGTGTGCACTTATGCTCTGTAGAAGCTGGAATATATAAAATAAGCATATATTAAATTATATATAGAATATATAATTTAAGCCTAATGAATTAACATTCAAGGCTACTGCTATCTGATCTTCGAAACCCTTTATGTAAATGTAATAGTCTAAGGCTTCTTAAAGATCGCTAAGAGTGCCTCATTGGCGACAGGAACTAACATCGCTATTTAATGCTCTTTTGAAATCACATAGCGCACCTTCCCACAGGGGTCCCCGAAGGGGTAGGCAGAGGTGTATAGGTTGTACCAACACACCCACTTTTCGCCAGTGGTATTTTAATTGAAACATGCGTGGTGCCTTTATAATGCTCTATGTTCTCTGCCTACCCCGTTAGGGATTCGTAGTGATGATATGTGTGTATGTATGAAACCTGTATGGGCAAGACCCTGTCAATAGCGAGAGGTGAGGCAGGGTGGAGTAGCCGTATATATAGCCGACTTGATAATCTTTCCTGATAATATTATAAAAATATTATTTTAAACCCACATATTTTTTGGTTCCTCATTAATGTTCCTGGAGCAGCCTTCCCTCGTTATGTTAAATCAAAAGAACAAGGGGAATTGCCTAATTACCATATCGCTATGCTGTGCTACATTAAAAATTTAAATTTGATGTTGATTTAATGTTTGATTAATTTTTTTAGGGATACACTCTGTATTAATTAACTATTATGGCACAGTGGTGAATATTTTGATGATATTCCCAGGACGAAATTATATGATTCTTTTTATATTTTAGACGACCGCCTGGTCTAGTGGTTAGAGCTCCTGACTGCGAAAATAGAGGTTGCGGGTTCGAATCCACTGAGGGCAGATATTTGTGTGATGAACACGAGTATTTGTGCCTTAGTCTTGGATTATATCGTTGTTTAGTTACCATAACACAAGCTTTGCTTAATTTGGGACTAGTTCAATTTGTGTGGAATTGTTCCAGGTATTTATAAAAAATATATATATATTAATTGCTTATCTTTACGGCCTCCCAGTACCCACGTGACAGATGAAAAGCTCATTGTCGTTGTTCTAGCTCAAGCACACATACGAATACGCCTTCTTTCTTATTAACCGTATGCACTCGATGTTTTCTTTTACCTTAAAGCTCCTCGTGTAAGCTTAATTTTGTAGGCAACAACTCTCCAATCGGCCACCACACCTCCTGCACCACTTCTTTTGTAAACTCCATTATTAAGCGATTTAGGGAAGCGAATACCTTTTACTTAATTACTGCTTACCTTTCTGTACTGAATACTATATATTCTATATATGAATACTGAATACCGTCTGGGCCAGTTCCAATCGAACGCGCGTTGCCGATCTTATCATAGATGTAGTATATCATAATGAGGGTAGCTGTGGGATCAGTGTAATGGACTTACGGTTCCCTATTCGCACAGTAATAATATTCTAAGTTAGTTCTAGAAACTTTACTAATTGCAGGTACATAACCCTACCCGAAAGTCGCAGGTCGCATTGGTTTTAATTGGACAACTCCAAATTTGATCTCATAGCTTGTTGGGCTACGGCTATGCTCAGTATCAATCTTGCTTACATCTGACCACTTACAGGTCGCCTCTTACAAGAAATTATAATCTTACCTAAAAGATGTCAAATTGACCCTGGATAGTGGTAACCATTGACCAGGTGTCAAATGAATAATACAGGAAATAGTCCTTACTAATACTTATATCACGTCGACATAAAAAATAAAAAATACAAATTATCGAGCGAATTCAGTCCGAGTAATTAAATTCGCTACCAATACTGGGAGTAATTTGATTGTAGTCTACTGCAATGTTAGCAAGAAAGTTAGCGCAAGAAGGGTTGACAACTGCTTGGTTTATTACCTACAGCTTATAGTTACTTTGAAATCTTGCACTTAGGTTCAACCCTTTCCTTGTCTCAGATTTTCTTGGCTAAAGATAAAAATACGCGTATTTTGTTCACCCTCAATTCCATTGCCTATATTGCTTGCCAAGTAGGCCCCTTCAGGTGATGAATAAGTTTTTCTCTTATTGCCGAAAGTAAGGGATTGCTCGGACCTCGCTTTTTTCAGATTAATTCTTTACTTACAGACAAAGCTATTTATCGAAAAGTTGATAAAAATACAAAGTTTCCATTTTCATCTATAGAACGACCGAATTGCAAATTCAAATATAAGTTGAAAAAGTAAAATGAAATTAAAGCATACAATGCCGATTGAGACTGTTTTTTTCGCTGGAAAATGAAATGAGTACGACATAAAGTTTATTTATTAAAGCGGCATTCTGAATTTAAATTAAAATTCGTTATTCAAAACGCTGGGAGGTAGTTGGTTACTATATAAAATAACGCAGGTAATGCCCGATTATCATAATGAAATTGCAGCCAGTTCTGGGCCATAAGAAAAATGGTGAAATTTGTGGCGTTAAATAATATCGTTAAGAGTAAAGAAAAATGGGCTTGCCCTGTAGGACCGCTGGCGGCTCTCTCCTCTCTGAAATTGCAAGCCGTATATTACACAGGGAATTTTCAATTACGGCAATCCTGCGGTTTTTCATTCGTAATGTGACTTTTAGGCAACGCTTCGAGCTGGTCATTCATAACTGCCAGACCATAGACTGATGTATCGACAGAAAGACCACACTGCTTCTGAGTTTATTACCGGGATTCTCCGCTGAACTAGGAGCAAATACTTGGGTCATTTTAAATAGGATTATTTATATTTTTCCAGCTCAAAGTAAGCAGTGAGTTCAGAGACCATATGCGCACTACTGACCATATGTTTAGAGATCTGTGTACTGGCAGTAATACTAGTCTTTGGTCCCGAAAAGGTACGCAAGCATGAAACTTAATCAAATAGCTTTGGATAGACAGGGTAGTACAGTACATCTACCGGACAGATACAAGATTGCAACCAAAAGCTACTCTCAAGTCTTGTATCCCTGCAGACTATAAAGATTTCGAAACTAAATAAAAAAGAGACACCATGAACATTATTGTACGTCCTATATTTAAAAAAAGAATTTACCGTTACCCCCGTTTTCATGAAAAATTGTGGTGGCAGAAGGAGGAACCGTTCGTCCTTAATGCTGTTAGCCTGTTAAAGTAGAGTAATGACTCAGGCATTCAAACTGCCTGACGTTACCATAGTATAAAGAGAGGGAGTAAGTAGGTTATCTCCGGCCCAATTCGCGATATAATTGCCTACTGTCTTAGGGTTGTCACTTTTAGCTAAATATTAGGCGCGGCTGTTCGCGCTTCGCGCAGCTACTGTAGGCGTCTGAAATAAAAAGCACATTTAATATACATTAGGTATCTATAATAAAAAATGAATAAAGTGAATGAAATATTATCATTAAAAGAAATAAAAACAACATTAAAAACTAACGACTGTCTCTTAGACTATAATCGAATTTGTTGTTATGATTCGAACTTTGTTTTATATGTATTTGATTTACTATTAGTCAATTAGGTACTCGTACATACTTATTTTGAATTACGATTTTCTGTAAGTAGGTAGGTACTTAGTTACTATACCTACAATACTGAGAAATCGGCATAACTAAACGTAAACAAAGAAATAGCGGCAAACCAATTGCCAGATCAAAAGTACCTAATACATTCTAGTAGGAAATTAGGCCTACCTACCTACTTCCTGTGTGATAGAAAACTAATACAAACAAAAAATATGTAAGTACGTAGGTCTCTCTCCTCTCTCGTATATCTCATCATCAAGTAAAATTATATTATGCTAGAATAAGTGACTAACTTACCTTTCCTGTTCAATAGGTAATCTGAACAGAGACAGGTCTGGAATCGATGAATTATTAAGACACCCAAACACACAGCAATACGTTCTTCTGCGATTATCAGACATTTTGATGAATAAATCATTTAGCGGTGCCGAAAAGCCGTGACGCGCGCGCGAACCTTGTGCAGTGTTAGCCCCGACTGGCGCACTGAGAAACGGGTCGTGATTTTATTAGAGTGTGCGTGCGTCGACACATAGATACAATAGCGCACACATACAAGCCGCGCGCGGTGCGTTTGTATGAAGATAACCTACTTTGTCTCTTTATGCTATGACGTTACTATTACCGTATACCTACCATTAGGCCGTATATGACATTCAATGGCTTCGTTGTTCAAAAAAGCCCAAATTTTCAACTGAAGTCACAAATAATAGCTACTGTGTTCATACAATTGACTCCTTATCCAATTATTTCATGACATGCTTTTAGATTGACGACAATACATTTCCAAGTCACCGTTTATCACGAAACTCAATAAATACGTCCATTTTGACAACAAGCTTTTAATCATGATTTATAGTAGACCATTCGATTCCCGACTTTATGCGATCCGTTCAGTTGATAATATCGGAATCAATCAATATAAACGATGGTTATAGATGGCTTTTTCATGCGTAATAATTTGGTAATTATTAATTAAGGTCACGTATGAAACAGTTATAATAATTTATTCAGTTAGCATCCGGTTATTAGCTGAAAAAAAACTACTATCGTCGAAAACTTCCAATACCAACTATCATGTATTTATATTTTGATTTATTTTGATAATTTTAACTTAATCCTTATCTTAATGTTGATTTGGAATTTTTTATGTATGGAATTTGTTATCTAAAAAAAATAAATAAATAATTATTTATTGTATTTTGCCCCAAAATGTTAAAAGGCTTTTTCTGATTATCTCAAGTAAACAAAGTGGAGCGGTGTTCTTATTTATATAGTTGCCTCATAGTATTAGTTTTGCTTATTTTTGAATGAATATAAATTAAACTTACTATAAAAGACATCTATTTACCTATAGTTACATTTATTATGGAGGAAGGCTGGTACATAGCATCATTCTACCACCCAAGCGAGTGAAGCAGAGAAATTTAACGCTGTAATAACTGCGAGGCATTTGTAGTAGGTAGTAGAATAAACTTTAATTTGTCACGTTTCAATAGTCAGTCAATTTGAGAACGAGAAGCTTTCAGCACAGATGTGTGCCGCAATAAACATACCAATAGTATACGGCCAGTCATATTGAGCATGGAAATATTCAATGCTATAGAAAATTGAGCTTTTCAAACCGATCAGAGCGAAGGCTTTCAATAAAAATGTATTATAATGCAAATTGCATCCCTTTGTGAGAGACATTCTGCTTACACTCAAACTTTTCAGCAGAACCTTTTATGCGAACGTCTGCGTTCTGCTTGAAGCGCACCATTTTTTACTAATACCTCCTTCATCCGGACATGATTGGGCTTGACGTTCGGTATACTGGTCACAGGTTCAGTTTACCGGTGCGAACAATATATTTGTAAGTATTATAGCCTCTAGAACCCCTACAGCCGCGGTGGTCGAGTGATTGGAATAGTCGCCCGCAACGCAAAGGTTGCTCAGAAGACATTTAAAGTCGTGATTGAGAAAAAGCGACGGATTCGTCGTCAAAAATATATATCCGTCCTCTTATTAAAAATGATAGTGATGAGAAGATAGAGGTGTATAAAGGTAGTAAGTATCCACACACCCACATATGCACTTTTAGCCGGAAATACATTTTAGTTGCTAACGTGACAGATGGCGAGCCCATCGCTCTCGTCATCGATCTTCATCGTCTCTCTAGCACAACTATACATATAATCATGCCTAGTTCCCAACAGGGTAAGCGAACAGAGGAAACCTCTTTCTAGACTGACAGACCTCTTTTCCTTTATGCACATTAACCTTCATTTCATACACTGCATATTATAACATAGGTACGTGAGTGAATTTCTTCTCGAACGTATGCAGGATTTCTCACGATTTTACCTTCACTGTAAAGCTCGAGGTGTGACTAATGTTCTTAAGTATTCGATATAATATAAATATCATACATCATATTTCATCTCTGGCGGAAAGTGGGTGTGGGTATACGCCTATACAAACACGTTGAAATAAATTACTCAATTGATCTTTTACTGTTCAGAAATAGAACAATAAGGGGGTTTTAAGTAGTTAATAGTATTAATTTACAGTTCTTACACGAATCTCCGCTTAAGTAATGAAAAACATTTATTACGGTTTCAATGTGATTAAACTCCAGTTAGCGTGTAAATTAGTTAAATAAATCTCTGGAACAAATTTATTAGTTCCTAGAACAGTGAGGATAGTAGGTGTATTGATCAAATCGATTGAACACTCAAAGAATTTCTTCAAAGAACTCGAAGAAGAACATAAGAGTCCTCGAAACCGGCGAACATGTATGATGAGCCTGTAAATTGTGTATGAAACGTATGAGTCTGTCAATTTAAAGACCTACTTTCTATGTGAGGAGCTCGATATGGTGATATGATTATCATGTTATATATATATATCCTCACGCCTTCCCACAAGGGTCCCCGAAGGGGTAGGCATAGGTGTATAGGTAATACCCACACACCCACTTTCCGCCAGAGGTATATTAGGTGCCAACGTGACAGATTATGATGTTAATTGAAAAAAATAATATTCGAATATGGAACACCTCTGATGCTGAAGCAGTACAGTAAGGGATTTTTGAAGGGTGCAAATAAAATATAGGTAGGTATCTACCAACGTCAAATACATCAATTGATTAATTATTCTTGAGTTATGATTGTGTTGTACGACACAGCTCTTGTCACCTTACTATATTTAAACTCTTTTTAATAATACAAGTACGGTACCATGATCGCTAAGTTGCCAAAGAAGCTTCAATTTTCTTGGTATTCAACATTCGTCTTAATATTATAAGGAGTAAGGCTAAATATCGCTTGCTTTTTGGAAAGATTGGGTGCCGTTCGTGTAATAACGGAAATTACAGCGTCCAACCCTTATTATTAATTTCCGAGCTAGCCGAAACCATAAATTGTCTAGCAACGCATGTGTAATTGGACTTGTAACGCCACTTAAGTAACCCACGTTGTCGTGGCGGTGACAAAGCCATTACAAAATGACGTTATAAACTGGCTGAATTTACAATCGTAACTTTTTAGTACACCACAATAGTGGTCAACAAGCATACAACACGCCTCGTAGTTGCTGGATGCTTGCAACACTGGGAGATAACAAATTCGTTTTTTTACACGCAATTCCAAGTTAGTGTTGTAATAAAACTTCTCTCAAGGAAAACGCTGTTTAATCGGTTTGAGGAAAAAATTTCGGTGTTGGTCATTGAGTTTGAGCTTGCAAGCTTTACCCTGCAAGTGTCGACTTACTCGTGGCTAAGGCTCTTTTCTTATCCTTTTCAATATTTACATAACATTTATCTTATATGGAAAAGTCTATGAAAGAAGAGGCGGAGGAAAACTAAATTCCAACTTAGATCAAATCGATCGGACACTCAACGATGGGATCGTCAAGTTCTGTCTGTTGTCAGAGTCTGATCTGGATGAGGTGAAGAAAGTATGTAAGTGTAGAGAGAACTGGCGCTGTACCCTCTCTATCTACCCCATGATGTAATGTATCCTCAGCGCAAGCCCGAGTTGCTAGAAGTATTGAATTGTTAGTATTGACATATAAACGCACACGCACTGAAACAGAATAATCGTAAGTAATATAAAAAAAAAAGACTGACATGGTTTGTTACAGTTCATAACCATTACTAAACCATCAACATCCTTTGAGTACACATCGTCAGGGGGGTACACAAAAAAAGAAATTGTATAGCGAAAAAGTACTATTTCTGTGGAGTCATATACTACTACTACGAGTAACACCGCGGGGCGTTGATAGTTATAGAAACCACGAAATGATCTGTTTCGAAAACAAATGCCGACTTAATGAAGGAGGAAAAATCTTGTTTAATTTTGCTCTAAGCGATGTCAGGTAGTCGTTTAGTCATGTTAAATTTGGCGAGTAGTCTCGCAACGTTGAATTTGGAAAAAATGAGAGGAATTTTCCAGTAGATGAAAATAATACACGTACTCTTGTCCCTCCTTAGTAAGAACTAATTACCGCTGTAAATTTGAAAAAAGTCAAAAGAAATGTTTCGACATAATTACACCCTCTGAAATTCCTTTGAGCCGAGTGGATGGCCTAATGATAAATTGCAAAGTACTCGCGGATAACTCCTATTATCTTGTACTTAACGGGACCCTAATTTTATACGAAATGAAAGATTATACATACCTTTTATTTATATTATAATCATGCTAATGATCTGTCAAATGTATGCTAATTCTAATATCATTGTACTTAGTACTTGAGTACTTGAGTCTTAGTACAAATCACGTTATAGATAAATAAAATTAATAAGGGAATCTGTCTTTGTGTTTTGATATAATTAATGTGGTAGTGGCCGTGGAGGCGGAGTGATTCGAGTAGTAGCCAGCGACAAAAAAGATCGTAGGTTCGAATCTCCACTGTACCAATTAGTTTTTCTGAACGGTGTAATAAATCACTGTTCCTAGTCCAGAAGACACTGATTGGTACAGTCGGGATTGGAACTTGCAATCTTTGCCATGAAGAAGACTACTCAAACCTTTCGGCCACCACGGGTCTAATTATTTATTACGCAGGCATCATTAAAAATATATTTTGTCAACAACAACAATGAGAAATTACAAAGTTCTGAGAAATCCCGAAAGTTGAGGCTTAGCTCATTTCAATAGCGATCACGTAACCATAGGGTATTAAAGGTTAAACGTTGAAACAATGCTTTAAAGGTCGGACCTAAATCACTGGTTGTATGTAGGTATTATTTCTTACCTTACCTATTCTGCGTCTGGCATTATAGCAACCTTTAGTTAAGACGTTAGAAACAACTTTGACCTTTGATCCCACATTTTTCAGGGTTGTATAAATACTTCAGGAATCCTTGAATAAACTCATAGAAGAAAAAAATGTTTCCTTGCCTACGAAAGTTAATTAGTATTTTAGCCTGTGTAATAAGGGCAATATAAAACTATGATGTTTAGAGCAACGGATTGCCGTTGCTTGCCACAGGCTCGACGCCTGTTTTTCCTTCATCCTAAAGCTCTTGGTGTGGCTAATCAGTGCAATTTAAACTTTGTAAGTTCAGAAAACCTCATTGGCGCAGTAGGCATTCAAATTTGCAATCTTTGTGTTGCAGGCGACTACTCGAAGTACCTTCTCAGCCACTACGGCATTACACAAACATTATCCATTCTAATATTATAAAGCAGCAATTTGTTTGTTTCAATGCAGTAATGTCTGGAAGTACTGATTGGATTTGACTAAAAACGTATTACATTATTTAGCTCTATTATTGAGAAGAGCTATAATATACATACATACATATCATCACGCTGAGTCCCTAACAGGGTAGGCAGAGAGTCTATACTCTCTGTCTTTACGCCTGTTCTGTCTAGACTAACATACCTCTTTCGCTTCGTCCACATTCATCAGTCTCTTCATACATGTTCGTTGGTTTCGAGTACTCTTGATGTTCCCGTCCTTGAGCGTCCGATCGATTTGACCACGTTCCAACTACCTAGCTATAATATATTATATATTATCATGGTTCTACCTATGGATGCGTAACACTTATCATATTTACGAATTTAATGCGGCCTACAAACGCGGAGCACATGTCAAAAAACTAGGTAACCTGAAATTTAATAAAATCATTAATTTTATACAAAGCCATATTTATAAGCAGAGTTTATTAACGCCGGAACTGCGAATCATATTCATGAATTAAATGCAGGCTTAAGCCTAGTCAAAAACTATTTTTCAAATGTGAACATCACGATAAGCCGAGTAGCACACTAATCGTATTGTGCCAGGGCTAAATAAAAATAGGGTTGTCATCGGCACTGGCCACCTTTTATTTTCCTCCACCGTACCTAGATGTTCAAGTAACAGAGTAATTTTGTTTTGCAATTAAGTCCCACCTTTCTCTTGTTTCGCTGGGATTACTTTCGCCTTCACAGATAATGTGCAGGAATTTGTTTCGTGACTGAAACGGTCGTTTTATCTGGAATAATTTTTAAACCATTTTATGTTTCATGCGAACCGTAGTGGCTGAGATATTCACGTAGTTATTTGCAATTTATGGATACCAAATTCGAGTCCCGACCGTATTATGAAATTTATTTCAAAGTGCACTGATTAAAGTCCGTCACGAACAAAAATTGTACTTTGACAAGTCTATCGAATTTAAAACAACTTTCTCTGTGCTATTTTTATTTTGACTTAAGGGCGCCGTAATAGCTGATCGATTCAAGTATTCACCTGTAAATTCAAGATAGCAGATTCAAACCATTGAGGTCATTGAAACTCATCAATTTAACAACGTTTTGTCTCACGAGATTTTTGTTTTGTGGCAAGCTTACTTTCTGTGGTAATAAGATGATGATAAAAAAGCCTTAAATTTGAAGACTTAAATAATCAAGATTTCTGTCAAGAGTATTTACGCGGAGAGATTAAACCAGCCTTTGATGAAACCCTTATTCTTAAAACATCTTACAACAAATTATAAAAAAATGAATTATAAGACAAACAAGTAACAAGATTATCCTCAAGAGAAAATAAATAATGTTGCTGAGCTACATAACTTTTTAACGCTCCCTTGAAAGTTTTCCTTCTGCTTAATTACATTTTCATTTATCTTTCGTTTCGTTCCTTCAGTGTGAAACAGTCGCTATCAATTTAAGATATTTCAAACAACATGAACATCACCGGTTACGTTGACACTTGAATGTATCTCCATGTGCCAAAGTACTCAACCACGACTATACATACGCCTTTGAATTTCTTCTCAAACTTATGCAGGTTTCCTCTCTCTATTTTCCTTCACCGTAAAGCTCGTGGTGTTAGTTCAGAAACACTCATTGGTACAGTCGGGATTTGAACTGGCCCACTTTGTCCTATATATATTGTCTTACGGATGTTAATATAAACTGATAAAAAAACGAAGCAAAGTTTATACAAATCTAAGAATAAGTTAGAATTTTTTAGAATAAGTTAAAATTTTTTAGAAGATTTCTTTTGAGATCCTTCAAAAATACTTTCATCTAACGAAAACATATAATCCAAAGTTCTTAGTTCTTTACCTACCAACTAACTTTAATATCGCATGGCAGCTAAGATGTGATCGGCATAATACCAATTAAAAGGAATTGTAAGAGATAACAATATCTTCTTTCAAAGTGGATATACGAGTATCTTATCACGGGAACTCAGCGCAGAAGGACGGGATTGTCTGTCGAATTGGATCTGACGCGTAGCACCTGGCTTCTCCGGCAAAATTAAAAAAGTTTTAGCTACACAGGAACTTGGTAGGTTTTGTTCATTTAAATGCTAAGGGATTCCGTGTTAGTATTCATTGTGAGTTTTGTCATTCAGTGAAAAGTTTCGGCTTTTTTCAAGACTTGTTTTTGCTAGTATCCCCGTCGCGCCGGATCGAAATTTGCATATTTTTTGTCATGATAAGAGCAAGCTAATGTGTTGTGCTTCTATTATTCAGAACTTCTTTCAGGTAAGAATTATTTGCTTATACATAGTAGGTACAGTGTACAAAACACGTAAATAATTATGTAACTAACACGTAACACGTAAATAGTTATGTAACTGTACTCGTCTATTTATTTATTTACAGCTATGCCCTGTGATGTTATAGAGAACATGACACTACATGGGAACTCGAGTAGAGCGTCAACGAGACAGCCCCAATCTGAAATAGCAGATGCTGTGGTAGCTTTATAGCACTCGTACACGAGTACCATCATCATCGTAGAAGCGTACATCGATCCAAACTCTTTAACGCATACCGAAGTATTAAACTTAAGAAATTATTTCATAACACTGCGGCCTACACCACAAATGAATCCATTATTGCTATTGACGACACCAGAATTACACACCTATATAAAAAAACTCCTTGTATGGTAAGACCGAATGAGATTTATTTGTTCATACGCAAATTACAACTTACGTTACTTTATCTCGAATAATTGAAGTGTGCAATCGTGATTACTTGAAAATCGGTATGAAGAACGTCTTTAATTACAACGTTCATTAGTACAGTTTCATAAGAATTACGAGAAATGAAGCCGACCGTTAACGTTTCCCCTTAGCCCGATTCAATGGATCTCTCACTAATTACTTCGATAATAACCAATTCGTGTATAACCGTGATAATTTACTTTATGCCATTGAATATAATCATAATTTTGCGATATTCAATACGTATTTTATATACACGCTTTCGGTCGGATAACTTTAAAATCATTAACATTTCATGATTCTTTTCATGCAATAGCAATGTATTGTGCGTGGATTTAATAATACAATTAATCAATGAATGTTATAACGGTCTGCCGTATCCAAGATCTGGCCATTTTATACGAAAACTTGTCTCGTCACAGATCGAGATCGCTTATGAGAGAGCAAGTTAAGCTGGTTTCGTTTATCAATGGAACATTGTTGACAATTACCTCAGGGTTGCTAGAACCTTTTTAGTAAAATGGATTACAAAGGTATATTTTGGCAATTGTGTCGAAACCGTCAGATTATACTGTTGAAAATTGACGCGAGAATTTTTTTTATATATAGGTACATCTCCAATGAGAATTGACAACAGAAGTTTGCGTATACTCACAGTAAAAAAAAATTACCCATGCGGAAATGTTTAACTAAGAGCTGTTAGCCAAAAGAGCTGTGGTGGCCGAGTAGTTCGAGTAGTGGTACAACACAAGTTTTACGGTGAAGGAAAACATAGTGAGGAAACCTGCATACGTTAGAGAAGACATAGTATATAGTCGTTCGTGAGTAACGGCGATGGACTCACTGTCACGTTGCCACCTAAAATATATCCCTACCTACGCCTACCCCTTCGTTCGGATTCTTTTTTTTTTTACTTCATTTGATGAAGTGACAGAAAATCATAAAAGAAATGTCTTAGCTCAGAATTACATATTGTTATATATTACATGCAAACATACAAATTATCACGCCAAGTCCCTAGCGAGGTAGGCAGAGCGAGTAGAGCACCAGTCCTTACATACTGGAGGTATGTAAGAAGTGGCGCTTCAAATTCATCAGTCCTTCATACTTGCACGCCGGTTTCGATAAGTATAAATATTAATTATTTTTTTCACGCTTTTTATCACGTGTGTTCCATAAAAATATCCCGCTATATATACCAAATACATCAACAAAATCAGATATAGCTGGCACTCTTCAGACTTCACAAAAACTTTGTTATAAAGAAACATGTTGAGTAAAACAGTATACAAGTTTCTCAAGTAAACAGTGCCTTTATTACATACATTATTTGTTTCGCCGTATTCAAATTGTTGCTTGTTCAGTTCATATTTGTGTGTGAATTTTGTAGAGACTGTGTTGCATATAACATAAAACCCACTAAAATAAGCTTTAAGTACATTGACATAAAGGTTATCATATTTCACGTAAAACGTTTACCGTACCAGTACGTACGTACCGTACGTATTTTAACCTGAAAAATCATCTGAGTTGATATTAAGTACTTCACATACTTAATGTAACTACATCATATTTATAAAAAACAACTAGTAATTACGATAATTAACACTGCTCCGTAAAAAACACACACAATAACCGCTTTAGGCGCCAGAATTGTTCCTAATCCAAGCTCGGAAACTGGATATATTGCTGTAAACTCCTGGATAATTAGGTCTTGCGCAGCCAACACCAAATGACACTATCCCCACTTGTACTCCCGTTGAATCTATGACAGCAGGGCCACCGGAGTCACCCTGGGGAAAATGGAAACTCGTTAAGTATAAGGCGAGGTTAATCCTGTCTTCTTGCATCTTCGTAGAATGTGAGTAGGAAGAAGTCGTTTGAATGTACTAAAGTTAACTAAGCTTAGACAGGGCCATCTACAAAGACGCGCCCCACCAATTTCTAGTCCAGGGGGTCGTGGGATGCGGGGAGTATGACCCGAGTCTATTAATTGTAGTTTGCGTGTGTACTCTTAGGTTATCAGTCTGTACTGATAATACTCAAACATTAACGCAAGGTTGCACTTACACTATAAACTATCGGGAAGAATAGTGGGGCGCGTCTTCGTGGATGGGGCTATCTGTACTCAGTATCAGTCTACTCCAAAGTATTCTCTCTTACACAGAAGGTATAACAATGCCACTATTTACTTCACACCTAGTTGTGAAGTATATTATTAATTACATGCTGATAGAACTTGCTTTCGTTACCAATGCTATTATCAAATGAACAAATTAAACCTGGCAGGAATCCTTGCCACCTCCGGTCACGCCAGCGCAGAACATTCTCTCTGTAAAGGAGCTGTAAGCTTTCTTGCAGGTGTCATAAGACATTGCGTTCACTCTGACCGCCATCAATTGACGACTCGTGTCACCGTTTTCCTATAAAATGGAACGATAAAAAGTAAAATAAATAAATTTGTGGGTTAAAATAATAAAACTTGACGCATGATATGCTATGTTATTGTTAGCTTAATGCTTAACGCATGATTAAGTAACCGGCCTTTTCTGTCTGTTTCCTTTAAAGCTAGGTGGACTCATCTTCTGCCTAGCAAAATCTTTTCAAGAAGATCATGAAATAAGCATAGGCAGGGCCTCTGTCACTGCCAACACGTTGTAAATATTCGGTAGCCCCATTTTAACTACAGAGGATCAATGTGAAAAACTAACGATTCCATTCCATTACCAGAAAGAGAATTTAATGCGATATTTTGGATAGTGGACTGCGTACGAGTAAAACCTTTGAAGTACAATCCTATAAATATAAACAACTATTTATTATCGCACCTTCGTGCAACAAATGCATTTAATAGACTCACGCTTGTAGCTCCCCAGCCCGTGACGAGGATAGTGGTCCCCGCAGGAACTGGCGTTCCTGCTTGAGTCAGCTTGGTTGATCTAGCGTTGACACCATCCAATTTCATATCCTGGTTCAATTTGACTATAGCCACGTCATAGTCACTCGTGCCTGCATTGTACTGCGGGTGGCGAGTGTACGTAGTGGTGGTGTACATTGTGCCGCCGCTATCGGAATCACTGCTGCCAATTCTTACGTACACCTTTTCGATACTGGTAATTACAAAATTGTATAATATTAAATAATATTGTCGAATTACTTGCCATAAGGAACTAGGTACTAGCCAGCCTTATCTCTAGTAACAGTCCGGCTAGGTAAATACCACCTCAGTGTCAGATACCCTGCCACCAAGCACTAGTGTACGTACACACTACACTGTGCGCCGGTGTGAAGGGCACTGTAGCTAGTCTCAATACCGGCCATAAAGAACTGGGTACTAAGAGGTAAAAAAATATATATTCCGTACCAATATTTTCAATTAATTGAACAGAAACATCTATCAAGCATACTCATGCCCTATGAGTGCCTATATGTTCCTCTTTAACTTTCTCACTCTTACTTGCTTCCTCCCGGACAGGTCCCCGGCGGGGTAAGCTGTGGCATAACGCTACATTTACGGGCTTTACCGTAATAGAAGAAATCGTGAAGAAGCCCCCATGCATTTTAGAAAGTTAAAAAAGTGTATTATGTCATGCCGATTAAGTAGAGAGACGGTCGACTCGCTATCTATCATGTTAACACCTAAATATATATCTGGTAAAATGTAGGTGTTATTAACCTCGTGCTATTGTGTATTAAAGCCGTGGTGGCCGAGTGGTTAGAGCAGTTGCCTGCGACGCAAAGGTCGCAAGTTCGAATCCCGACTGTACCAATGAGTTTTTTCTGAACTTAAGTACAGTGATTAGTCACACCACGAGCTTTACGGTGAAGGAAAACATCGAGAGGAAACCTGCATACGTCTGAGAAGAAATTCAAAGGCGTATGTATAGTCGTGCTTGAGTAACGGCGATTGACTCGCCATCTGTCACGTTGGCACCTAATATACCTCTTGCGGAAAGTGGGTGTGTGGGTATTACCTATACACCTCTGCCTACCCCTTCGGGGAC
>JACCPG010010725.1:0-18992 GCA_016069955.1 Drepana arcuata | reverse complement strand
GTGACTGCAGTTCGCCCTCTGATGACGCCAGTAAACCGCGTCATCGGCGTATAATAGGCAGTTGACCACTAAGTTTCCCATTTTCACTCCACATCCGTTCGTTCTTAGTGCTCTCAGACAGTTATCTAGATATATAATGAACAGCCAGGCGGACATGATACACCCTTGTTTGACCCCCGACTTCACATCAAACCAGGGTGACATCTCACCATTAACCCTAACGCACGCCCCGCTATCACTATAGAGTGATTTCACGGCATGC
This sequence comes from Drepana arcuata, assembly GCA_016069955.1. Lineage (NCBI taxonomy): Eukaryota > Metazoa > Arthropoda > Insecta > Lepidoptera > Drepanidae > Drepana > Drepana arcuata. The sequence continues at coordinate 18,730 of JACCPG010010725.1, read as the reverse complement.
AGTAGGGAACTGCTCACTCCATATCCAGGCAACACGTCCCAGAGTTCCTTTCGTGCGACTCTATCAAATGCCTTCTCCAAGTCGACGAAAGCGCAGAAAACCCTTTGGTTAATATCCAAAAACTTTTCCGCGATTCCGCGAAGCGAGAAGGTTTGTTCCATACATCCTCTTCCTGGTCTAAATCCACCTTGGGATTCCCAGAGAAACCTTTCGGATCGCTCTTGCATTCTTATCGTCAGGATCTTCGTATACACTTTACTAGCTAAGCTGACCAAGCTGATGGCTCTGTAGTTTGAGCAGTCCAATCGTGATCCTTTATAGAAAGGCACGATGACTGCTCGCCTCCAGTCGTCCGGAACATCACCCTTTTCCCAGCAAAGATTGCATAGCAAATAGATGACGTCCCAGACCGCTGGTCCACCGTACTTGATCATCTCAGCCGTAATCCCATCTATTCCCGCAGCTTTTCCACATTTCAGACTTCTTATCGCGCTTACAATCTCTCCCATACTTATTTTATCCGCTATAGGATCCTCGACAGATTCTGTTGGAGGCAGCTCTGTGAGTAGATCAGCGGCATCATCATCATACATATCTTTGTAAAATTCACTCCATCGCCTGAGGACGTCTGTTTTGTCAGTCAGTATGTTATTGTCCTTCGAGAAAATCACATTCATCCAACTACTAGCTGTAACACAATTTCTGGACTTCTTAACTTCCCTCCAAAAAAGTTTTGCATTGTCCTTGAAATTCTGTGACAGTTTTTCGTCTACAGTCATTTGGAACCTCTCACGTTTCTGAGCTATTATCTCTTTCGTACGATTTTTTTGCAGGCGGTATTTTTCTTTCATCTTTTCTTTCATACTCTCACTTGAGCTGGACATAGCCAAAATGTCTTGCCTTGCATCCTTCTTCTTTTTAACTTCTTCTTTCACTTCATCATCCCGCCAACCATCGCCATTTTTGGTTGTCCGCCCTTTCGAAATGCCACAAACCTCTTTCGCGGCGCATAATATGCTGGACTTAAGGAACTGCCAACAAACATCGACACTCTCAAACACATCTTTCGGTGGACGGGCTAGCTGTTCAGATACCCTTTCTTGATATCTGTCTCTAATAGCCGCATCTTGAAGCCTCCAGCTTTTGATGCGGTCTGCGACTGCAGAACAGGGACCCCCAGCGCGGGATCGCCAGCCCGCGAACAGACCTCTTATCCTAGTTATAGCTAGGAAGTGGTCCGTTCCCAGGTCAGCTCCCCTATACACCCTGGTGTCCATCACCTGTGTTCTGAGTCGCTGATCTATTAGAAACAGATCTATCATGCTTCGCTCATTTTCCGTTCCCATGTATACTGATGAATCCTTTTGTGGTCGAACATGGTGTTCGCCACAAAAAGGTCTCTCTCCATGCATACATCTAATATCAGCTTGCCTGCCTCGTTCACTCTCTTATCACCATACTTGCCGAGTACTGCCTCGTAATCCTTACGGGCTGTCCCGACCCATCCATTCAGATCACCACAAATAATCGGCTTTTCATTCCCTTCTTTCGTCTCTAGAACATTACTCACACATTCCCAGAACTTATTCAGGTCGCAAGTGTCCGCTGAGGCCACCGGAGCATATACCGCGGCTAAAAACAGTCGGGTAAGGCCTATTTTAAAGCGAGCCCAAATAAGTCTGGGGCTCACCGCATCATAACTTATCATACATTCTGCCAAGCGGCTGGATAGTAGAATTCCCACTCCCTGGCAGGCGTGCTCGGTGTTTGCCACTCCTGACCGCAGCACTAAACTCCCGCCCGGGAGCTCGTCTACTCCACTACCCTTCCGCTTGGTTTCAGACAAGCACACAACATCTAACTCGCTCTCTGTCATAACATCGATCAATTCGTTCATCTTATCAGCCATACCTCCTCTTACATTCCATACACCCATCCTACACTCCACACGCCACTTCCCGCCGTGAGGCACTCCGCGTGATGGGTGGCGGTCCCCATCGCCGCACTGTGCAGAATTTTTCGCACCAGCGGGGACGGACTGGTGCGCGTCGCCTCGGGGGCACGCCCTAATAGCCGTCCGGCCAATGCGCATCGAGTGGAATTGCAATATTAATATGCAATATAATAATTCAGGATGCTGGACGAGTACTTCGCGGAACAAATGAAGGAGATCATCCGCCAGTGCTCCGCCAAGAGGCAGACCATGCTGTTCTCGGCCACCATGAGCGACGAGGTCAAGGACCTCGCGGCCGTGTCGCTCAATAAGCCTGTCAAAGTGTTCGTCGACTCTAATAAGGATGTTGCATTCAACTTACGTCAGGAGTTTGTGAGGTGAGGTCACCTTCCACGTACAGACTATTTAAAAATATTGGTTTTTTTATTTGGAACGAAGTTCCTTATAGCGCGTTGCGAAAGGGGGCTTTAGACGGAAAAAATAAAGACCAAAAGTTGTAACGACACTTTCGAATTTTAAAAAGTACATACATACATATCATCACGCCAAGTCCCTAACGGGGTAAGCAGAGAGTTCGTTCGTCCACATTCATCGGTCTCTTCATACATGCTCGTCGGTTTCGAGTACCCTTAACGTTCCCGTCCTTGAGCGTCCGATCGATTTGATCTAAGTATTCAAAATTCATACTTTTTTATTGGTTTTTCATACCATAACTGTTTAATGGCACAACGGTGGAATGTTGAACACGCCATTTTTATACAACTAGAGTGGCAAACTAGCATACGGCCCACCGGATAATGGAAAGCAGTTACCGTAGCCTATTTACGCTCACGATACCGAAGTTTACTTGCACGTTGGCACTCTGTATTCGGAGAGTTTTATTTTATTGTCAGCATAATGGGACTAATCGCTCTGCTGATATCACAATATAATAATCCTGATCATTCCACAAGGAACTCAGTATTGGAATCCTTCACCGCGTACAAAAAAATGTGTTGTTTGGCTACCTTCTATAAGGTGGAGGTCCTGCCCCAGTCGGGCAGCTCCAAACTCGAACGAGGGACCCGTTATGCCCTACCTCTCCTTTCATATGTGTATGTGTGTATGTACACATCTGATACAAATTGTTATTATTTTTTTCAAAATGTAATATTTGATTCAACCTAAGGGAACACTTATTGAAGGTTATAATAATATATAATATAATAATATATCCTCACGCCTTCCCACAAGGGTCCCCGAAGGGGTAGGCAGAGGTGTATAGGTAATACCCACACACCCACTTTCCGCCAGAGGTATATTAGGTGCCAACGTGACAGATGGCGAGTCCATCGCCGTTACTCGAGCACGACTATACATACGCCTTTGAATTTCTTCTCAGACGTATGCGGGTTTCCTCTCGATGTTTTCCTTCACCGTAAAGCTCGTGGTGTGACTAATCACTGTACTTAAGTTCAGAAAACTCATTGGTACAGTCGGGATTCGAACTTGCGACCTTTGCGTCGCAGGCAACTGCTCGAACCACTCGGCCACCACGGCTCAGCTCAGGTTATACTTAATAAAAACTATTACACCGTTTCCAGGAAAAAAAACCTTCCGGGAGAAGAAACGGCAAACTTTTAGTTCTAAGCTTTAATGGCTATACTTTTGGTGCGTCTTATAATATAAATATATAGGCTGTGGAATATAAAACTTTGACTTGTGTCAGGATCCGCAAGGAGCGCGAGTGTGACCGCGAGGCGATGCTGGCGGCGCTAGTGTGCCGCACCTTCCGCGACCGAGCTGTCATCTTCGTGCAGACCAAGAAGCAGGCGCACCGCCTGCACGTGGCCCTCGGCCTCCTGGGGATCAAGGTAAGGATCAGGTGGTAGGTTTAACTTATAGGGTTTCCAGTAATGAGCTCCTTGGGGAGGGGGGAAGGATTGTTTATTGTTTTGACAACCGAGGGATTAGACCTATTATGCTGCCAACCCAGTATAACTCTCCAAACACAGAGTGACAACGCGCAAGTGATACTTCGGTATCGTGAGCGTAAATAGGTTATGGTAACCGTTTCCCATCAGGTGAGCCGTACGCTTGTTTGCCATTTGTCGTAAAAAAAAAACAAAAACAGTGGCTAACTCCTGCATTATAAACACTTGTTCATTGTATTAAAAGTTTAATATCATACATACATATCATCACGTCGAGCCCCTAACGCGATAGGCACAGAGAATAAAGCCACTCTCTGCTCTCTCTATCTGCCCTCAGCATTCGGAATCAAACCCGCGACCTCAAGTTTCGCAGTCAGGAGCTCTAACCTCTAGACCAGACGGCCTTATAAGTTTGATATCATCATCATCATCATATCATCACGCCTAGTCCCTAATGGGGGTAGGCAGAGAGTATAGAGCGCCAGTTCCTATTATGGGTCTTCCACATTCATCAGTCTCTTCATACATGCTCGACGGTTTCGAGTACTCTTGACGTTCCCGTCCTTGAGAGTCCGATCTATTTGATCCAGGTAGTTGGAACGAGGCCTTCCTCTGCCTCTTCTTGCACACACTTTTGCTTTGTATATCTGTTTCGTAAATATAATATTAATACAATGCAAGCTATATATCGATTGTAAAAGAATATCATTCGCAGGTTGCCGAGCTCCACGGTGCATTGACACAGCCTCAGCGGTTGGACTCCCTCAAACGCTTCAAGGAGGAGCAGGTGGACGTGCTGGTGGCGACCGACGTGGCGGCCCGAGGGCTGGACATACCCGGGGTCAAGACTGTGCTTAACTTCACTCTGCCGGCCACCATAGAACATTACATACATAGGGTAAGTAATGAGAATAATACTATATCCTCACGCCTTCCCACAACGGTTCCCGAAGGAGTAGGCGGCAGAGCCGTCTTAGACTGTGCTGAGGCCCTTGGGCACACAAGAATTTGGGGCCCTTTTGGAATGTAAAGAAAGTGAAATAATTTTTTTTACTGTGATCTGCTTTATTATGGGTAATCTAATCTAATATAATTAATGATATTAGTATGATGCGAAATTACGGTAATAGTTTCTTTCGAGATTTCTGTTGAGCAAAATCTTCTATTAAATCCTCGAACTCAGTTTCCTGAAGAATATCACTTTCTATGCTCATAATTGACAAATTATTTAGTCGTTCTTGTAGCATTGATGTTCGCAATTCATTTTTAATTCTCTTAAGCTGCGAAAATAAGCGCCCCCCACTACAATTGGTAACCATTAGGCAAAGGAATATTCTTGTAGCAACTTCAACATTTGGAAAAGTTTCTTCTAATTTATCAGTCTTTATTAAGTTAAGTAAGACTGAGATATTTAAATCCGCTGATGGCTTTGCTATATTTTTTAAATATTGGCTTAAATGAAAACATTCTGTTTTGAGCTCCTATGCATTAATAAAATCTTCGTGATAAAATTCTGCAAATTCGTTGCATTTTTTGGTCAATTCGTCAGATTCGATTGTTGTTAACTGACAAAGAAAACTAAATCGATTATCAATTTCTTTGTATGCTGCCGAACGTTTTTTTAAATGTGTAATTAATGTGTCAATTATGGGAATGAAAGTATCTACACGAAACTTTTCCTTGCCTCTCAACTGGAGTCTCTGATGATGATGGTCCTTCAAAAAAAGTGAGGCGTGAGCTGCGAATTCTTTTTCTTTCAAATTTATTGATTATATTATAATAAATATATATAATACAATAAATATATTGATTCGAATAAATCTGAAAATAATCGATATTCGGGCATTGAGAAAAGTGTAATGAGTATTTTGAGATTAAATGTGAGAGAAATTGTCGGCCCTACGGGGCCCTCTGAGGATAGGGGCCCTGGGCACTGGCCCCTTGTGCCCTTATGGTAAAGACGGTACTGGTAGGCGGAGGTGTATTAGCAGTACCCACACACCTACTTTCCGCCAGAGATATATTTTAGATGCCATCGTGACAGATGGAGAGTCCATCGCCGTTACAAGCGTGCTTGATATACGTCAAAGGTGTATATCAAGCAAGATATACGCCTTTGACGCCCTTCCTTTCTCTGGGACCCTAGTAGTAATAACATATTATATTTATATATATATATCGCAACGCCTACCCGCAGAAGGGGTAAGCAGAGGTGTGTAGAAAGTACCCATTGTCTTAGTATTCCTTCTCAAACATATGTAGGATTTCCTTCTAAATTTTTTCCCTTACCGTAAAGTTTGTGGTGTGTTTAATCACTGTACTTAAATAAAGCAAACTCGAGTTAAATTGGTACAGTCGAGAGTTGAACTTACAATCTTTGTGTTGCAGGTAAGTACTCGAACCGCTCGGCCACCACGGCTTCTGTAACTTAAAAGTAATTTAATAAGTTACTTACTTGCTTACTAATTATTTACTAACTCAATAGCAAAGTCCGGTTTAGAACTTGCAATCTTCAAAAGCAGCCACCCCTTTCCGGCTATTGTCCATGTAACCATGACGACGAGAGATGTGAGCGACGAGATATCAGTATGTATTTCCGTGTGTCAGGTGGGGCGGACAGCGCGAGCTGGGCGGGCGGGCGTGTCGGTGTCGTTGGCGGGCGAGGCCGAGCGAGGCCTGGTGAAAACCATAGTGCGGCGAGCGCGGCGGCCTGTCAAGTCGCGCCAAGTCCCGCCTGACATCGTCGCCAAGTACCGTGACAAGCTGGCCAAGCTGGAGCCCGAGATCTGTAAGTGCTTGTGTCACGGACACAATAAAATTGTACGATCATATATATGTTTGTATATCTTACAAGCTTCGCTTAGTTCGGGAGTATGTCCCATAATATTATATTTATGTTCTGTATAGTAAGCAACGGCCTATTGTCGGGCCTACACTGTTCCCCCATACTTAAGTACTAGTGCTGTAACATAATCATATTGCTATTGTATACCTAATGATTTGAAAAGAGTAACCATGGAGTTTCTTGCCGGTTCTTCTCCATGCAAACGACCAACCCGAACCGTGCACCTTTTTCGACGTTTTATAAGTGTCTATCTATGCCTATGTGAGATAAAAATATTTTGATTTTGATTTTTATTATATTTATCATCCCTCAGCGTTAATCCTAGACGAAGAATATGCGGAGAAGCAGATGAATAAAATGGAGAAACAGACCTCCAAATTGGAGACAGTATTGAAGAAGGACGAGGAAGGCCCGAAATACGAGGTGCAGAGGCAGCATGAGTGGTTCCAGACGCCGAAAGAGAAGAGAGAGGAGAAAGAGCGGCTGGCTCTCACTAGACATCCTGACAAAGGTACTGTTCTCGGATCAATGATGAGATTTAAAAAAAAATATATATATTTTACATGTCTTCCCGCAAGGGTCCCTCGAAGGGGTAGTGTGTTTAGTCGTTACACGCCCTCTTTTCTTCAGAGACATTTTAGGTGCTAACGTGACAGATGGCGAGCCTATCACAGTTTTCTTTACGTTACGTTTCCTTCACCTAAAAACTCGTGGTGTGACTAAGTTTTTCTGACCTTTAATCGTGATTCGAACTTGCATATTTGTGTTGCAGGCGAATACTAAAACCATTCGACCTCCACGGCCACCTCCACATATATTCTTTTATTTATTACCCAATTGATTATTAAATTTTGCATGCGCGAAGTAGTCATTATTATACTTTTGTGTGCAGGAGACCAAAAGGGCAGAGGCAAAGGCAATAAGCGGAAACGCGATCCAGATGACGATGACTCCGACGATGGTGGCAAGAAGAAGAAGAGACAGACCAAACATAAACCTAAGGACACGGCCGAGGAGAGAGTAAAACGGGAGATGGAGAAGGTGGGAATATCTTTGTTTATATCACGTTGTGCAAAATTATGAAGACAAGTAAATGTTAAGCGAGCTTTTATCGCCGTGTGACGTTTTTGACAGGTCTCAAATGTGTCGTCGTCAATCGAATTATTTCAAATTATTTAATTAGTCGAGTAATGTAATTTATCATCACTCGAAAAAAAATATCTGGTTCTTTTTCTTATAAACTGCTTCTTTACTTATCCTCCTTATTCAATAACAGGTAGCCCTCCTCCAGTCTCGCATGGCGAAGGGCAAAAAGAAACAGCGCCGCATCCGGGCCGTAGAGGACGACGACGACCGGCCTAAGCAACATACTAAAAACGCTACTAAGAATAAAAAGAAATTGTCTAACTTCGCCAATGACCTCGCTGACACATCTAAAAATGCGGCCAAAAGACTTAGATACGATGCTAATCTTGTCCAAAAAGGTAAAAGCCCACAGAGAGGCGGGAAAGGGCAACAAAGAGGGGGTAGAGGCGGCTCGGGTGCTCAGAGGGGCGGCAGAGGTCCTCAAAGAGGCGGCTCGGGCGCTCAAAGAGGCGGCAGAGGTCCTCAAAGAGGTGGTTCGGGCGCTCAAAGAGGTGGCAGAGGGCCACAAAGAGGTGGTTCGGGCGCTCAAAGAGGAGGGAGAGGAAAGGCATTCGGAAAACCCCAAGCTGCAAAACAGGGAGGACGTAGAAAAACATAATAAATGTGCCTATGCAATAAGTCATTGTTTTATTCCGATATTATTTCCACGTATATACATATTTAAAATAAGTAAGAAGAGGCAGAGTAAGAGCACGTTCCAACTACCTAAATAAAATCGATCGGACTTAAGGACGGGAACGTCAAGAGTTCTCGAAACCGACTAGTATGTATGAATAGAATGATGAATGTGGACGAAGCGAAAGAGTTGAGAGAATTGCCGCTCCATACACTCAGACTACCCCGTGAGGGACTCTGCATAATGATATGTATGTATATTTAAATAATGCAAATATAGAATTGCATAACTATATCGCCTTAGTTAGAGAATTTCAGCTATGAATGGTATCTTAGGACCGAAAAACATAACTTACTAATCTGTGGGACCGAATGTATACGTTGCTCCATAATTACTTTTACATCTATAATAGAAAGGTACCAGTTAGCATTAACAGCAAGAAAAGCATGTCAATGTAATGCCATGCCATGAAATAAAATATACATTGGACTAGTAATTTAATGAGGACGAAAATTGCATCGCTGCCCTTTCACTCGATTTTTTGCAGTTTTGATTTTCGTTTCTACACATGATTACTGTTAAATAACATCTAATCCTATTTTTATTCGCTAAACCCGTCAAACGTCGTCAAACGTTAAGCATTGAACGATATGGCTGGTCTAAGAGATGGCCAGATCACGATGTGCTGGCGTTTCACGAAATGCCCAGGCACATCATGATCTGGCCAATTCAAGATCGGCTCACGACATATATAATGCGATAACATCTCTTGTTCGTCTGTGGTTATATAATATATATCAAATACATTCTGTGACCTATATGTGCTGCCGTAGGTAGAGAGAAATTTCGAAATTAATCTATCTTAAGTGTTAATTTGTGTATAATTATTCTAAGACTTATAATTAAAGGAAATAATCGACTAATGTACCATAAAGTCAAGATGGGGCATAGCCATAGAAACCATAAGCAACGAAGAACAACCACTGTGGCGTCGTCGTCCGAGCGGATATTGTTTATGATCGACATTTTCTTTTGGAAATAGAAATTATTTTGGAATAAACGAAGAGAGAATTGTACTATTTACTCCTAAATTCGCCTTGATAAGGCGTGTAATCGGCTTACTATATGTACGGTGCACGCATGGACGATAAATATACTGAACTAGAAGTACTGCGTAAGCAGCAAGCTGAAAGTTTTTTTCTGTGACCATATAGCGGGAAATCTATGCTGTGACGCGCACAAACGTTGATTATTCGCCGAGAAGGTTGCTACGGTGTCGTAATAGCGTTGTTATGTGTTCATATATTTTCTGACAGTGGTTTCGGAGCAAAGTTTATTTAAATTGACAATGTCGGATGAAATGGCGGTGTCAGATAACGCTACGGGCGACGAAACTAAGGTAACGAACGACGATGCCGTAGTGGCGGGAGCTGGTGACGCGCCTGAGGCCGTCGCTGAGCCACCAGTCGACACACCTGCGCCTGAGCTTGAACAAACGCCAGATTTAGCTGAAGGTAACTTTATAACCTAACTTTAACTTTGATGACACACTTAACTATTTTCTTGCCATTTTATCGCCGCGTAAAAAATTCACGGCTCTTATTATAGTAGAATCTAGACACTTAAACTAGGAATTTATAAATACTTCACTAATTCCTTATTTAAAGTTTATGAACTGATCATGTGATACCAATTTCATAGAATGTATGTGAGTACTTTGATATTAATTAGACCATCATTAACACAAAGCCACACAATTGTTAGATATGTACAAGTTTCATGATGCTGAGGATCATCGGTCTTCTTTTGCCCCGAGCAGAGCGCAGATAGCGCACCAATCAAGTTTGATGATGTCATCTGCTTTTACTTATTTCATTGTACAGACATAATATGATATTGACAGATGTTTTGTTCTGAATTTTTAGAGCTGAATGTAAAAGTCGAGGTTGCGGGTTTCACTCCCACTAGGGGCAGATATCTAAACTATGACTACAGATATGTTTATATCATCGGTATTTCAGTATATATTTATTGATCATTAATATGTATTGATCATTGATCGGGATACCATATCCCATTGTGCTAGTTTTGCTTCATTAGGGATTAACCTGATTAGACAAAATCCTTTTCTTGTAACATTCAAGCATTCCAATATGATTTGTATGGCAATACCATACAGAGTACCATAAATGCTAACAGTTTCTTTTTATCTATAGTCAATAGTCTATTTGTATGAAATTATCCTAAGGTATTATTATTGTCATCATAAAGTACTCTACAGGAAGGTTAACATCTATAATGGAGAGGTTGTTTTTTAAATGTAAAATTAAAAACACATTTTTTTTTACATTAAAACATATGAAAAGTTCAATTGACTACTGTACCTTGTTTTGTAAGGGGTAGAGGCTAAAAAACACTGCTGGCCTTTAGTTCTCTTCTGTGGATGCTTAAAGGGCTCAATGCGAGTTCCTTACAGTTTCGCACAACTACACATGTGTCTTGATTTTTTCCTATTGTACTTTAAATGAGGAAAAACTCTTTGGTATAGACTATCAGGCTTGTTCCCATAATCTTGATTTCATTTCGGCTTTGTCCACCATTTGAACTTGAATAACTTAGCTACTCCAGTCGCTGTTGTATACTTTTACTTATATGGAGTTCTATAAGAAATATTCATAATAGAATGTTAACTAGGTAACTTGAATAAGTTCATACCTGGAATTGTCAGTATTTGACAAATGTACTGGATCTCTCCAGCGCTGATTGACCCCAATGCCAGGCGAATATATTTTCTTATATATATATATTATTAGCCCCTTTTTGGAGAAGGCTGTGGAGTGGACAGGGCACCTGTCTAGATCAACAGACCTCTTTTGTTTCCATTTTACTGCCCAATTATCAACTTATAATGTTCCAATCCATGTGAAGGACACAGAATATTTAAAAAAAATTGGCAATTGTGAGCAAATCTTCTGTACTGGTTAAAAAGATAAAAAGAAGATAATGGAGAACATTTCTTAATTATAGTTTTTCAACATCAACCTGCTCTCAAAGCTGCTAGCGAAGTTATATGTCCATGAAACATATGCCCATAATTGGATTTACACTCTTATTATCTTTTATGTTGGTATAATGTGTACATATGTCTGTTGGAATATGAAATAAATACTGTTATCTTCACCTCTTCCCACAAGGCGTCCCCGAAGGGGGAAGGGGTTCGGCAGAGTTGTTTACATGGGTAGTATCACCATACCCACTTTCCGCTAGAGTTATAAAGCTTAGTTCTTAGGTGACAGATGGTGAGTCCATCGCCTTTACTCAAGCATAACTATACATATGCCTCTGAATTTATTTTCATTCATACTTATGAATGTGGGTTCCCTTGATTATAGATCAAATTCTTATAATAATGTATATCTCCCTCCACTCCCTCATACTCCCTTCCCTTCACCAACCTCACCAACTGGGAACAGTTAGTAAGCTGACCTTCTTGATAATCTCCCAATATTCTGTATTTATAATATTAGTAGAATGCTAAGGCACTGCCTACATACTCCTTTGATTTCCAATGCATCATAATTATCTTTGCATTGATGTGTATTTATTTTATACCTATAAAAATAAGAGTAGCATGATTGATAAGACTTGTGAATGTAGAAGAAGCTGTATGCTTGAGTAGAGAGATTGCACTCTTTCCTCTATGCCTTTGCCTTTTAGCAACTGCATGTTTAATTGTATGTAAGTAAAAAAAATCGCAATCCTTTGAAGGATTCTTCCATGATAAATGATTGTGTAATGGGAATAGTTTCAAATTGACCTGTGACATCTCCAAAGTTTGAATGATAACTTAATGTGTTCTGATTAAAATTGACTATGCAATTCTAAAAAAAAAGTCTAAATGTACTTTCTTTGTGCCCAACATGTATTTACTCCAGATGGGATACTATTATCAAAGATAAACAAATATTCCCGACCATAGACGACGACCGTCTGGTCTAGTGGTTAGAGCTCCTGACTGCGAAACTTGAGGTCGCGGGTTCGAATCCCGCTGAGGGCAAATATTTGTGTGATGAACACAAGTATTTGTACCTTTGTCTTGGATGTCCTATGTATTTATGTATATATCTATCTATATAAGTAAATATATCATTGTCTAGTTACCATAACACAAGCTTTGCTTAACATGGGACTAGGTCAATTTGTGTGGAATTCTCCCAGGTATTTATTATTATTATTATTATACTTAAAATCTTGTGTATGGGTGTGCTAAAAAGTTAAATAGTATGTGATATTTTATTGCCTGCCTGCTTGATGGTAAGCAATTAACTGTAGTCACTAGGCGGTGGCAATACCAGAATTATCACATGCTGCAAATTTTATGATGGTTGGAGTTACCATGCTGGCAGAAAATTTAATGTTTCTGCTGACACATGTCGGCCTGTCTGTCTGTGGGGTATTGAAAACTTTACTCATCGCAGGAATACAAGCGATCCTGATGTGGTGCCTTTTTGCCGTATCTTTAGTACGGTGGAACTGTGATAGTAGTTTCAGTTAAGTAACTTCAAATTATGAACAAAATCTGCTGTGCCCTGTCTCCCATAAAATTATATATATATTGCTCAGAATATTGTAGCCACATTTCAACATTGTATTTAATTTCCTCCCAGATGCTACACCGAAAACAGAACCAGAAGCCGCAGACACACCACCCGAATCAAATAAGCCTCCCCATGAAGACCTGGAACCAAAACAGGAAAACCCAGAGCAAACACCTGAAGACCCCGAACCGATACCCCAGGTCTCAGAACCAAACGCCAACAATGTCAAGGAAGAGAATGAAGATATAACAGAACAGGAACAGGAGAGTGACAAGGAGGACCAGAGAGGGCTCAAGAGACGAGCTTCATTGGCGTTCAGTGAAGCTGGTGATGATGAGTTCAAGGGTTTTGATGCAAACAGTGATCATGATATTACAAGCCAATATGGAAAAGTTTTGGGTGAGATATATTTTCTATGCTAACAATAACAATACATATATGTATATATAATATCTTCACGCCTTCCCACAAGAGTAGGCAGAGGTGTGTAGGTATTGGAAATCGCTTAGCTCAGGAACTACCTATTTTTAAGAATGCTAAAGGCTATATATTGGTATAATGCTATCCCAGGGAGTGGAGCAGTTATAATATGTATGAATTTTTTTTTTATATACCACAAGAGTGGCAAACAAGCATACAGCCCACCCCATGAACCGATGAAAAACGGTTACCGCAGCCTATTTACGCTTACAATACCGAAGTATCAATTGCGCTTTGCCACCCTGTGTTTGGAGAGTTATACTGTGTTGGCAGCATAATGACTCCAATCCTCTGCTGCCAACACAATAAAATAAGACTCCCCCCTCCCCAAGGAGCTCATTACTGGAAACCTTATTCACCGCTAAGGAACACAACACAAAAAAAAAAATTATTTGGCTACGGACTTCTATAAGGTGGAAGTCCTGTCCCTTTCGGGCAGCTCCAAATTCGAACGGGAAACCCGTTATGCCCTACCTCTCTCAATTAATGTTAAATTATGGGGAAGTTGCTCTACAACTTGTATCAAGGTTAAGTTTAGAGATGTAAGAAGCATCAGCAACATCAATTTCATGATAAATGTGTTTTATGCAATTTTATATACAGAACGACTAGAAGCGGAGGTGACAGCAGCATCCAAGGAGTTTGTTCACGTGCGGCAAGTGATGGGCACACCAACGGCACCAGTCAGAGCATCCAAGAGGCCCAGGAAAGATACTGGTATGCTCTAGAGATAATACATATATCTGCACAGCATCCGACTGATACATACATAACAATCTATACCAATATTATAAAGAGGAAAGGTTTGTATGTAAGTATGTTTGTAACGAATTGGCTCAAAAAGTACTGGACCGATTTGAAAAATGCTTTCACCATTGGAAAGCTACATTCACCCTGAGTGATATGGGCAATTTTTTCGTTTATAAAAAAAATATGTCCACCCGTGCGAAGCCGGGACGGGCCACTGGTATCTCATATAGCGAGGCGCCACTGACGCGCGCTGGGCACACTCAACCTTATGGCTTTAAATATTGGCATATTTACTTGTGCTCGAGTGAATTCACAGTTTGCTTATTATATTACTTAAGTACAGTGATTAGTCACACCACGAGCTTTACGGTGAAGGAAAACATCGAGAGGAAACCTGCATACGTCTGAGAAGCAATTCAAAAGCGTATAATTCGTGCTTGAGTCATCTAATATACCTCTGGCGGAAAGTGGGTGTGTGGGTATTACCTATACACCTCTGCCTACCCCTTCGGGGACCCTTGTGGCAAGGCTTGTTATTTAGAATTAGTTTTAGGATAAATTAACTGTAAAATGGCTTCGCTATTGTGTTTGGAACTGCAATAATAAGGTCAATCATTCCCACATACATATTATTTTCTCAGCAACAGCGACTACAAAATGCCGGATAGTTTACGTTGTTACACTCTTCTGCCTACCTGTGTACAAAGACGCTAAGATACTTGTATATATTCAGAGTAACTCAACAGTTGTTTTATTTTTATTGTTTCGCAGAGGGTTCGAGGCCATCATCAGCTCTGTCGTGTCGGTCGGACGGTGATGGTGGTACAGATGTGAGTACTCTAAGATAAACTTTCTAAGATTTTATTATATTTATTTTATTTATTTGTTTATTTATGGATCTCCAACAAAGGTTACACGAAAAGTACACAAACATAATCTTTACAATATTAGACAAGCGTGTCCCTTCAGTTACAGGAGACCACAGCATGCATTGATATACAGTCGCAACAGGAAGTTTGGCTATATATAATAAAATAAACATATAAAAACATAAAAAAAAAAGTGAAAATACAAAGTAATTATTTTGTTTAAACATTTGAAATAAAACAGCATTAAAAACTACAAACAATGACAGGATGAATAGACAACACACATTCAAAATATTAAGATAATATATTAATATAAATAGATATTATATTAATATAACTAGCTGTGCCTGCGATATCGTCCGCGTGGAATTTTACCAAAAAGTTTTTGTTTAGTTTCTAAAATAAAAGTAGCCTAAGTTACTCCTTTTTACATCAGCTATCTGCCAGTGAAAGTCCCATTTAAATCGGTCCAGCCGTTTCAAACATTATCCGGAACAAACAGACGGACAGACTGACATAATAAAAAAATATATATGTTGGTTTATCAATCGTGTATACGCATTTGCATATGCATTTGTCTCAATCACACTCCAATTTTATTTATTTGTATAGTTATACAACAATACACGCCATGGGAAAGTTCACTAAGTGGGGTGATCGCTCCCTCCCCCCTTATATTCTATGTCTGGATTTATCATGTTCTGTAAATGGTATTTTGCGTGTTAAGCACCTAAGAAGTGCCTGGCCGAAACTTCCGTCTCGCCATTGTTGTCAAGTAGTAAGGATTCCCGGAACTCTTGCTACGAGATACAATAAAAATAAACGTCGAGCCTCTTATGGGTTAGGCAGAGACTAGAGCCAGAAGCGAGAGCTAGAACTGATATTTTATACCTTTAAGGAAGGAGGGAAAGCGATTTAATATGACTCACCAACCTGCTCAATACATTATGAATATTTATTTATAAAAAAATAATAATACGCCTTCCCACAAGGGTCCTCGAAGGGGTTGCCAGATGTGTATAGGTAATACCCACACACCCACTTTCCGCCAGAGGTATATTAGGTGCCAACGTGATAGATGGCGGGCGAGTCCATCGCCGTTACTCTCAAGAATATTTATTTACGTACATTAATTTATTAAATGGCGATTGTTTCCATTGCTGCTATTATGGAAAGAGTGCACCACTGCTGGCCACAATACGGCAACCGATACAGGTTACTACGTTACCATATATATCATTATTATTATTCATTTATTCACATATTTATTTCAATTGCTTGTTCTATGTAGTGCATGTGACGTTATCCATCTTATCTATAGGTAAAATCTATGTAATTTTGAGGAACGGTTGGTGACTTCTGCATACGCCTGGGAATGATTCCCGTTATAAATAAAAACAGTCGCTATAGAAGGAGAACATCAACTTATATATCGTTCAAAGAGCCATAGTAATAACGAAATTGCAACATTAAGGGGATAAGGGGGCAACATTTATATTACATATCGCATACTCAAGGATAGAAACGTAGACAGTAATCTTAGCCGGCGAGCATGTTTGAAGATACCAATGAATGTGGGCTCTACTCTTTATGCCTACCCTGTGAGGGACACTGTACATCATCATCATCATCATCATCATCATCATGTCATCACGTCGAGTCCTTAACGGTGTAGGCAGAGTACATACCTCTTTCGCTTCGTCCACATTGGTCAGTCTCATCTTCATGCACTATATCGATAGACTAATTAGCTTATGCTTGAGAGAGAACCTTCGTGGGATATATATGAGTAAAGGATATTTGCCCTCCCAGGCCAGCGCCGCGTCATCCCCGGCCAACCGCCGTCGCGCGACTACGGAGATGTCGTCTCCGCTGCTGCGGGTCCCGCTGGAGCGAGGCTGGAAGCGCGAGCTGGTTTTCCGAGCAGCTCTCGACACTCACACCCGACGCAACGCTGACATCTACTACTACACGCCGCAAGGGAAGAAGCTTAGGTCCTCACGCGAAGTAAGTTTACATATGTATGCATGTCGTCAGGTGTGATTGAAGAAGAAATTATGGAGAAAGACACGTTAGTTTTTTTTCCTCAATTTAAGGATTTTTTTATAGATTTTCCACTGTGAAAACTGTTCTTAAACATCAGAAATTCTAGTTTGAAATATGAAAATTGTTTTCTTTCAATAAATACAACGTCAAGACTACTCGAAACCGACGAGCATGTATGAAGAGACTGATGAATGTGGACGAAGCGAAAGAGGTATGTAAGAGCTAGCGCTCTATACTCTCTGCCTACCCCGTTAGGGACTCGGCGTGATGATATGTATGTATGTAAAAAATACAACGCAATTAAGCACAGTTAAAATTAAATTAAAATAGGAATTTTGAATTTTCGCACGTACAGGTAAAAAAAAATGTCCTACGAATTAATGGATACCCCCTTATGTTATATTCCATATGTATCACCATAACAGTGATGTATAATTTCGTGACAGGTGGCCGAGCACCTCTCGGGGACCGGGCTGACGTTGGACAACTTCTCCTTCTTCAAGGAGCCACTTGGGGTGGATGACCCCGAGAAAGAGATCATCAGGTGAGTTTCTCACTCGTACAACCATTTTTCACAATTAATCACGCAGATAATTATATAAATAGGTATTACCTCTTATCCTTATCCTCTAATCTCCTTATCCTATAAGGCTTAATCTTCCCACAAGACCCCCCGAAGGATATATGTTTTTTATACAATTTAAATGATTACAATTTATACATTGAGAGCCGTGGTGGCCGAGTGGTGCGAGCAGTTGCCTGCGACGCAAAGGTCGCAAGTTCAAATCCCGACTGTACCAATGAGTTTTTCTGAACTTAAGTACAGTGATTACTCACACCACGAGCTTTACGGTGAAGGAAAAACATCGAGAGGAAACCTGCATACGTCTGAGAAGAAAGTTCAAAGGCGTATGTATAGTCGTACTGGAGTAACGGCGATAGACTCGCCATCTGTCACGTTGGCACCTAGCCATATACTTCTGGCGGAATGTGGGCGTGTGGGTATTACCTATACACCTCTGCCTACGGGCCCTTCGGGGACCCTTGTGGAAAGGCGTGAGGATATATTATTATTATATTATAATATTTTTTCTTTCTAGATTTTTCAAACGCTATTATAATTCAATTGATAAAAATTAAAACCTGATGTATTCCACAGAGATGCCAAAATGATACGTCGCGTGGAATCCCCAGTGCAGTCCCCGGTCGTTGCAGTGGAGGGCAAGCGGACACCCAAGCCTAAGGCCCCTAAGGGAGCCAGCCCAGAGCCCGCCGTCGTCAAAGCGCCCCCTGCTAAAATAAAGGTGAGGTATATTTAGATGATTACACAAATTGCTGGATCCTATGATTCACTCCCTATATGATTTATTTTGTATAAAAATTCCTTTTCCAAGGTCCCATCTATTCTTAAAACAAAATGTATCAATATTGCTTCGTAACTTAACTGTAAAAAGTGTTCATGTTGCAGACATACAGACAGACATATATATATATATATATATATATACAGAAA
>JACCPG010010724.1:0-16562 GCA_016069955.1 Drepana arcuata | reverse complement strand
ATGAGATGGTGTCCATTAAACCCGGACAATTTTTTCCTTGGTTTTAGCTCTCGTTAATAATTATAGTATGGCGTAGGCAATCGGTACACCTCGCACGGACGAGGTGCAACGAGCCAGGTGTAGAATTGAACTTTTGGAGTCTGTCAATATTACCACTCTGCTACTGTTAATGGAGATTGCGTATGATAATGCATCGGCAATTCCTTTAATTTCCAAGTTTTATCCAAGAGTCCGATTCTGAATCATAAAATGATACCCCACCTCCCGTTTCATTTTTTGAGACAAATTTTTGAGAACAGCACCATCATATTTTCTCTTAGTTTTATCAATAAACGGTAAATTAGGCCTAATTATGCTATTAATATTGATACTACCCACCCATGAGTCTAAAGAAAATGGTTCCAATAACTTTGTGCTATGGATGGGGGCTGATTTATTTGATTTATTTATTGAATCATACCATTCGAGAAGTATGAATTGGCGTGCTCTACTTCGACTTGATTCGGACGGACAAAGCCGCCGTATGGCTTGTAGATTTTGGTTATTAGCGTAAGATTTTGCTTTAAGTAGAAATTTTCCTGCTAAGTACCTTCTTCTAAACTCTAACGGAGGAATAGCAAGCTCTGATTCCATAAAATGTATAGGAGTACTTCTAATGAATCCGCCAATAACTCTTAAACATTGCATTAGATAGTTATTTAGTCTTATGACCAGTAATATCATTAGTTACATAGCTGACGTCATTGTCTCATTACCTGGAGTACTGTCTTTGTCTACCCCTACAAGAGGTGAAAAACCGGTAAGTTCCGGTTTATTCTAGTGATAGATTTTTCTTTCAAACGTTGTTAATTAAAATTAATGAATATATGTACTTTATGTAGTTCAATAAATATTGCCTGTGTCTCGTACGTTCAACAAAATATTATTAATTCTGATAGCGAGCCTTTGAATGGCAAGAACCTACATTTTAATTAAAGATTTGGCTTGCAGATACCAGAACTGCATTACACAAATAAAATAAAGAAATAAATAAACAGCGAATGTTCCTAACGTTTGCAACATCACTCAGTGTTGCTTTGTGTTCATTTGAATATTATATTAATATATTTAATAATATTATATATATCTATATATCCTCACGCCTTTCCACAAGAGGTGCAGAGGTGTATAGGTATAATATAAGTGGGAGATAAGTACCTATGTAATAAAATGCAGTGGATTTAGGGCTTCAGTGCAAATATTCGTGCGTATATTCTGCCTTCGGCGGGAATAGAACCCGCTGCATCAAGGTGCGTAGCAAGGAGGAGTCCTGACTAGACCAGTCGGCCGACGAAACAAAACACACAGTGAAACGATACATCAAAAAGAGGAGTCAGTACCTTCAACGTCGCATCACCAAATCATAGTGATGACGGTTGACGAATGGGACTTTCGCTTTCCCATCACAATAAACATATTTACTCATAAACCTTTTACTTTACGCCATTTCGGATTTCACCAAATTAATTCCAATACTTTTCACAATGTCGGTAATCAATTTAGCTAAAGAAAGGTTAAAAGTTGTATAAAATAATTTAGACAAATATGTTTTAAAAGCGACACTTCGACAAGGAAGAGCACCTATTGTGAATGCATATAAGTTGAATAGAATTCGATCTTTCAACACTCCTGTGTTTGATAAGACGACAACGTTGAAGATGAGAATTATATTCTAAATTTTATCATTGCCTAATGCTGACTAGACTAGGAAATTTTGTTTTTGGCAAATGGTCAAAATCAACAAAATAAGGAGAATACTCTTATAAATAGCTTTCTACTAACTAAAATAACGACTTTGTCTATGCCAATGAATATTACAAAAATTTTAATGTAGCCAAATTATTAATGAGTTGCAAATTTTCTCAACAATTCTCAAGCAAAAATTTTTCAACTTTGCTTATAAATGCATTACAAAATAAATACAATTCACATTTACAGAAGGATATTACTACGACAGACATAAAACGATATTACCACTTTAATTATTAATTTATTTATTAAAAATATTTACGATAGATACGTACATAAATTATAATTCGCATAGAATACATGCATACCTAAGATCACGGCGAGTCCCTCATGGGCCATGCACAGAAACTAGAGCGCCAGTTTCCCTAGATTTACATAGTATCTACTTTCGCTTCGTCTTAAGTAGTACTTATGAATATTGAGATATACCTGGGTGATAACAACGTTATAAAACACCACACTAACAAATAGAACAATAAAAATAATTTTCGATTTTATGTCCAGAAGAACCTAATGGCAAATGGGAAATAAAAAAATGTTGTGAGCAATACCGAGGAACTGTGATTAACTCGATACTGTTTCATTTTTATACGTAGTGTTTTAATGTTAATGAAAGTTTAAAATTAGGAAAATAAACGGTGAAAAATTAAGTTCTTCCCTAATCGTGTATGATTTTTAAATACATTTATTGGAGAAATCATTTAAACAATGCAAACAACAATATAAATAAAAAACACACAATCAAAACAGAGATCTATGAGGCATATATTATAAGTCGCTCTTCTAGCATTTCAAATACTCTGTATTGCTTGATGACATCGTTTTCATTTTTTTACACGTTGATAACAGTTTCGCCTTCTTCGTATACCAATTCGTGAGAAAGCTTCTTCTGTGAAAGATACAATATCACCTAAAGGGCTATTTCATTTTGATGTGCCGCCGTTATGATTCACCGTATAATGGCACCCCTACCTACCTACCGTTAGATAAAATATAATAAAATAACTCATTATAGCTCAGTCTAACTTACCGGTGAAATCTAAGCCACGCTTTAAGTTCAAAGATAAGTTTTATTTACAGCTTTCCAAGATAAAATATTCTGGATTGTGATTGAAGAAGCTTTTTCGATTTTTTTTCAATATAACTGATTTTCAGGAAGAAATCAGGGAATAAATAAAGCGATTGAAAAATGTCGGGATAGTATCCGTGACCTTATTATAATAGAAATCAACAATTTGTTGAAATATGTAAGTGTTGTTTATAATCTACGGGAGTAGTTTCCAGTATCTGTAGGCTAAAAGTGTTCTGTATTCTGGTTTTTATTTTAGTCTGTGGCTGGCATTTTATGCAGCCCAGCCGTATTCCTTGAATTGAACGAAAACCATTAATAATATTGACCTGAGAGTTCATCAAAGCCAAGCGAAGCGACGATCCTGTTCGTCAGGGTAATAGTGCTCTGCGAAGAACACTCTTAAAAGTCTTTTCACTCATAATTTTACCTAAAACTATCAAAACATATTCTAGGTATAGCCTAGTACCTATCTGAAAAAATCGATACAGGTCATCCAGGACACCTATTTAAAACCAGGGGGTGGGGGTGTTATAATCGACCTTCCGACATCTTGTTGCTGCTGACTGAACTTCCTTTTCTTCTGTTGGAGTTTTTTACTAGACCATTATCTTAAATTGAGAATAAAAATCATCAAATTGCACTTTAACGGCATTCTCAATCGTCTGCAAACGTGGCCGCACTGCTTTTGATGGATTAATCATTGTGCCCTTAGTCGGAATACGCAGCTATTAGCAATGTCTTTAATATCTATAGGTCTTTTAACATTAGCATCTCTTTATCTCGGGACGGCGGACGATAAGTTATGCACAAGTAGTGAAAAGATATTAGGTGCAGCAGTTATATTCCGCCATGGAGACAGAACGCCTGTGAAGCCATATCCTAACGACCCTTGGAAAGAGGAAAAGCTATGGCCTGTTAAATTTGGACAATTGACAAACATTGGCAAAAGGCAGCACTATGCATTCGGCAAATGGCTCCGAGAGCGATACTCGGTAAGTAAACACAAAAAACCCAGATTAAAATTTTTCCCTGAGAGAAAATTTTAAAATTTAACCGAGAACAAATTTACTTTGCAAAGAGTAATTTGCACCAAACATTATCTAGAAACTGTCCCTCAGAGAGTAGGCAGAAGGGGTGAGACTAGTACTTTCTAGAAAATTTTATTGATATGATATTTTTTTTTCTCTCCTTAGCCCTTGTTGTCGGAGAATTATGATCCCTCAGAAATTTTAGTGAGGTCAACTGATGTTGACCGAACCTTAATGTCAGCCCAAACTAATCTTGCAGGTAAGTGTTTGTTATACTCATTGACATCATATTCAATAGTGGCTTTACTTTGCAAGTGTATTAAATGCTCAGCATTGAATATGTAATTTGAATTGGTTGCAATTTTTTATATGCTAAAAAAGCTTTATTATTTAGGTATGTATCCACCTAATGATGGTGCCGTCTGGAACATCAACCTCACTTGGCAGCCAATACCAGTGCATACCTTACCTACGAAGGATGACAATGTCCTGGCTATGCAAAAGAATTGTGTAGCTTACAATGTTGCCTACAACCGCATGAAGAGATCGATTCCCTATGTAAATAGACTCAAAAAGTTCCAGAAATTGATGGAGTAAGTAGTCATATGGATCAGGTCTTATTGTTCTATGTACCTGTGTCATACACAGTAACTGTTTTTCTTTATATAATAGAAATAATTTATCATTATAAAAGAAATCCTATAAAGGGCCCTTCACTTAGTTATGTTAGACATGTACTCTAAGTACATACAGTGGCTATCTGTATACCAGTCAGTCACCATGCTAGCAATTATATTTGCGCTGCTATTATAGGTCCTAGTCCTTTGATACCCTCAGTGTTAATGGTAAAAGCTGAAGCGACTATTTAAGCTTATATGGCATATAGCCATATTATTGATAAAAGAAGTGATGATTTCTTTTACTTTTAATACTATTTAGGAGAAATACATATTTATTAAACTGGCCTGAAAATAAGCAAAGCTGGTTATAGAAATTAACTTACATTAAATATAGTTTTATACTTTTCATTATAGAGGACATGCAATACTTTTACAAACAAATGACTACCTTTGAAAGTTAAGTGTTCAAGTATTGGATTGTGTTGCTAATTGATGATTTTTGATATTTCATTACTCACACAAGCTGGTGGGCATGCTAAAGCGATTTTTAATCTTATTGTAGATACTAAAACATAGTGTAGTCTATAAGGTTCCAACTATTCCTTGTACAATATGTTTGCATTCTTACTCATGTTTTAGTATTAGGTTACATGTACATGTTGCACTTGAATATTGTTATTATTTCAGTTACCTGTCCGTTAATACTGGTATGAAAGTTGAGGATTATGATGACATCAATGAGATATTCAGTACACTCCAGATTGAAGAGCTGTACAACTTTACCCTGCCTAATTGGACCAAATCTGTGTATCCAGAAAAATTACGGGGCCCAGCCTGCTACAGGTTCATATATACATAAAGATTTTACATATATTTATTTAAATATGTAAAAATATTTGTTTGTAATTGTCATACTGATGTAATGTTTGATTTTAGCTTCACCACTGCTACTGCCACACCTGTAATGGCACGGCTGATGGTAGGCCCGCTTATGGAACAGATCTTAAAGAATATGTTGCATATTGTGTACAACGTAAAACAGGACAACCTACTCATGCACAGCTTAACAAGCCATAATCTACTGATTTATAGTGGTCATGACATTACTATTGCTAATATACTAAACGCGTTGCAACTCTTTGATGGAAAATGCCCAGTCTACACTTCATCAGTTATCTTTGAACTTGTATATGGTAAGCATGATTAAACACTGTCAACCATGCCAAGCCCACAACTATTAGAATTACTAATAAACACTGCCTTCTTGTATGTGGTTTTCCACTGGATACCGAGATTTTTACATAATTCCTTTCTACTCATATAGCCAAAATTGGTCATGCACTACATAGTTTCAAGAAGACTTTTCTTGCAAAAAACCTTATGATGAAGACCAAAGTAACTTATCTAAAGCATAAGCATTTATTGCAGAGTGCTTGACTCTCAATGTCATCTCCATTCACATTCTTCCTGGCTGCTACTGAACCACCAACAGCTTGAAGAGAAGTTACAATAGATAGATATATACATAGTTGATATTTGCTTAGCATAGCTTGTGAATGTCTCATGGAAAAATCCATAGTTAGGAAGTTATATAAATTGAATCTGCTTCTCAAGAATTGTATGTTTTTTTGTTGCAGATGAAAGCAACTTGACCCACTACATCAGGATCTTGTATAGGAACTTTACTGATGTTCGGGAGCCGTATTGGTTGGAGATCCCAAAGTGCAGCAAAAAATGTCCCATGGATAGATTCATTCAGATTTACGAGGATTTGATAACTGTCGATTGGGAACGCGCCTGTGGCCGGCAGGTACTATAAATATTTAATTCAATTCAATTAAGTCTCTGCTAGTTGACTCCACCCGCTTGGTATGAGGAGCGAAAACCTTAGATTCCAATCGCCCTTGGTTGCTTAATAGAAATTGGTGTATGGTTCATTATGTACACATACAATTATGAGAGAGAAAATGAACAAGTGACTTAGATATCTTAGAAGTATGCTCACACAAGATGGAAAGTATGAAAAAGACATTGAAAGAAGGATAACTGCCAGTAATAAAGTGATGGGGATCATGTCAACATTTATGGGCAGTAAATGTCTCGAGTAGCTGTACACATCGCTATTAGTGACCGCTTTATTATACGGCAGCAGATCCTGGGTATGACAGAGTAGGCATTAGTAGGATTTTAGATTGAATTCGCAATGAAGAGATTCGTAAAGCAACTGGCGTGAATGAGGATGTAACTCTACTTTCTCTGCCTTGTTAGGGACTCGGCGTGATAATATGTATAATACAAATGAAGTAGTACTTAATAAAAAGAGTTTGGTTGTTTGAATGCACTAATATCAGGTACTTTTAAAATTAGTATCAGTAAACACCCTTCAGATAGTGTCTAGTGGCACGTCTCTCCGGGATTTGCTATTGTTGTTGCTGTCCTGTCAGAAGCACAGAACAATTTAGATATTTTTTCTTTTCTCATATTATTTTTTAAATATCATTGTTACAGTTTTTCTCGAATATATCTTGATTAACAATTACCTATAATCCGACACAGAACCGGGATTAAGCAAAACAAATGGCTGTAATATCCCAAAAACTTACATAGTTACGCCAGACAATTTTAGCGTTAAACACCGACTTTAGCTCATTGAAATTCCGAAATGTTAAAACTTCTTTATTGTAAAACTTTCTCTGTAAGTAAATATCTATATACTTTGTATATATCTATACTAATAAATGAGATTGAAGTGTCTGTACTATAAACAAAACCGCTTTTTAGTAAATATGGATGAAATGCATATGGATGAATACACAATACATGTACCAAAAATTTTTTTGTCTGTCTGTTTGTTCCTGCTACGTTTAATTTAGAAACAGAACACATTTTTTTCCCCCAGGACATCTAATATTATCATCAATAGAATATCAACTAATATTCTAATATAAAAGTGCACACTATACAGTACTTGTAACAGGATTCACCTCGCAAATCCAGCAAGCTCATTCTGATTTGATTTCCAAGTCATGACATCATTCGAGATGCAGTGACAGTCTTCGTTTTCGTAGCAAATTTGTAATGTTATTTTAAGACTCTATATATTATGTAAACGTATCACTAACAAAAAGATATATAAACACATTTTTTTTATGTTATTTTTTAAATGTTTTTTCTATTAATTTCAGTTTGTTCCACTGCTGGGTATGTCTTTCTTCGGAGGCTTGGGAATATTTGCGACCATATACATTGCTCACAAAGTATACTATACAACAGTCACCAATCATATTAGGTAAGTAATATGCGGTCAGGTTGTTTTGTCCAATTCATTTCGCAAATGGTTTTTTTCTACCAAGTTAGTGGATAGCTAAAAGACACATTTTTACTGTTTCAGGAAACTACGGACACCACCAACCACTGGCAACACCTTAATCGATTCAGAATTGTAAATGTTCATAGGCGTCTAATTATGCTTACTTATTATGCTGTATTAATTACAATCGCTTCCAAAATACTTATGACACACCCGTAACTTGAACTTCCGGAATTATTGTCTATATTTCAAACATATCAGCTGGCAGATCAGTGAAGGGGTCACTTCTTTCATAGCCAACAAGAGATAAGTCAGTTGTTTCTAGAATCACAGGCCTCTACATCCAGATTTATCAGTTTCATTCTTCATCCATGTTCGCTGCATACACCTTGATGTTACCATTCTTGGGTGCCACATCAATTTGATCTAGATATTTAGACGTAATCTACGTCTTTCAGATACTTTCGCATTTAGTACCTGTTTGAAAGATTACATATATGGCCGCATTTCCCCATCGATATTGATGCTTAGATATAGATAAACGTATATGGTTATAAGCTGACTTTCTATCGTCTGACACAATCGGGATGCCTCAAGAAGGCCTATATTAGAATTTTATATATTATTTTTTAGTTCTACAACAATGTTGTAACGTTAAGTGCCAACCACGTAGCGTTTGGCGGCAAATAGCACAATATATAATACGTATGTGCATTATTCCGAACTCGTAATTCAAGAGTTTATTGTATTTGTGTCGTAAAATGACGTTATATATAGTCAGTAGGTGCGTGTTTGATATACATTTATAAAATTTAAGGTAGATAGATAGTTTGAATTAGGGTGTTGTCATCTCTTGTTGTCAATCATACCCCTAGCTCATTTCAATGATTGAATATTTGCAAGCCCTGTATTTTTTTGTAATGTAATTGTCTTTTCCCCGTGGTATTTCGCTATTGTCATCTACCGGCGAATGTTTGGGAGAAGCTATTTCCACCAGTGAGAACCAGCGCGTACAGAATTCTCACTAAATTTAAAAGACTATTCCATACAGGAAATTATTTGATACATATAAATATTATTAAAAGACTGACAGTAAATTTTAACTAATAAGTCAGATTGACACCTTCAAATGCACGGTAGAAGTGTTTATTAAAAACTTATAATTTGCACGAAATACTTGTGTAGACCTCGCAGTGCTTACTGCAACTCTAAGGAGTAGTAAGTAAGTAAGTACACTATGGAGGCTGTGTGTACTTTACGCAAGTAGCACTACTGTACTTTACCAAACGCACTAATACCTTGGTATATTTTTTATCTCTAATATTTATGGTTGGGGCAATGATTTCAAATTGTCTATAGACTGCGATCTCCGTTTCCTCTCATTGTAGCCCCATAACCGTATTTTGCCCATGAGTCTCTAGTCGTTGTTACCATTGACAGTCATAAGCACAGATTCTCTATAAATAAGTTTTTTATTCACTGTACTTAACTATAATATAAAGATCTTTCATATGTTTGTTTAGTAGACTAGCCTTTGATGCACCCCTGGTAGCGAATGTGATGATATTTTCTTTATTGTAACAGGGTGTAATTTTTATATATGTGTATAATGCATAGATATTATATATAAATAAATAAGTGTGTAGTTGTCGTGGTTAAGTGTTGATAATTATTTCAACATCCAGCCAAAATCAAGCCACTTAAGCCATCAAGGTGATTTTTATCCCTATGAATAGGCCCGCCAATGGCCAAATCCGCCAATTTTATAAATTTATGTTTGTACGATGAAAAATACCCTTAAAATAATTGATATTATTTAGTAATATACATACTTTGTAACAAAATGTTATATTGAAGAGCCATCTTTCAAGTTATTTTTTATTTTTATGGTTTATTGTTTGAACTACTAACTAAGAAAGCGTAGATAGCTAATAGTGTATGTAATCAAATGTACGCGTTAAAAATTGCTCAGTAGGTATACTACGCAGTACCTCCGATCATGTTATACGACTGCTTTTTATGTAAACCGTAAATATCCTAACTATAAACGCTGTAGGAGCTCAATGTAAGTTTTCGAAATGTATTTTTAAATATATAAGGGTGGGTGAAGACCACTTTTTCCCAAATATAATTGATTTGAAAGTCTCCCATATAAATTAATATAGCATTGTCCTATATATCGTTGTTGCAATTACTCCATTCAACCCTTAGGACATTGCTCGTGTTTACAACTTTATAGTATGTTTATAAGAGAGCCGCTTTAATCCACTTAGTCCTTAAGACTTAGGATTAGTCGGTTCGTGTCATCTTTGTATTATGTATAACAAAAACAGGTACGATGTTAGATTAAGCATAGTATTAGAACTGTCAGATTACTGCATGTAGGTCTCTAAATTTGGAAGTAAATTGTAACAATGTATTCATTGGATATATATATATATATAATATGAATAAAATAAAAAATATACTTTGATTAATTCTGAGATATTTGACACACAACTTCTGCATGACTACTTCGTAATGACGCCTCTTAAGTCTAAATACATCCGTAGGACTTTATTTTTGTTAACTAGCGTTCCAATGATTTGAACTTCATACACAGGATATTCCAAATATCATAGAAGCGGTAACATAAATAATAATGGCTGTTATCATCATCGTTAGCAACTTAATGGAAGATATTTAGTCGCTTAAATACCCATACCATCTCAATGACCATTATAATTACTGATTAAATGCAAGCCTGCTTGTATTTGGGTGTAGCGGAGGGTATTACGGTCCTTTAATATCATATCCATAATGTTGTGGCGACAAGGCGACGAACTATTCACTTGATGTATAGAATGAGGACGAGGTCATCATTTGTATCGCCCTACATAATATATGAAATGGAATACAAAGTGGGCTGACTGGGTCAAACCTGTAATAGAAATTACACTATATGGGTTGATATGTGCTTGAATATGAAAGAGATGGTTAACTTAATGGTTATTTGCATAATTTACCTACATGTTGTTACTTGACTTAACATAGTTGCTTCCTTTTTTATATGTTTACTGAAATTACTGTACTTTCTAGGTCCTGTGCTATATAAATGTAAACCATACATTTAGTTTAATATGAATGTTTACTATTAAATATCCATTTATCATATAAATACACTAAGTATGGATATAAAGAACATCATTTTTTTCCTACATTTCCTTTTTCCTTCTAAATTATTCGATTGAAAAATTCGTTAAAATGATTGATTTGGGATTGAAATGTTGGCATTTGCATTTAGCCCACAGGTAACGTGCTGGATTTGAAATTACTTTTAGAGTAAATCGAGGTTAATGTAACGTTAAACCTGTGGTTAAATGTTAATAATCATCTATATATATATAGGAGATCCCATTTTTGAACTGACTCATCACGAAATCTCAGGAACTGTAAGGCCGATTGACTTGAAATTTAGTAGGAGTATTCCTTACGCGGCGTAGAGGTCAGCTAAGAACGGATTTTGTGAAACTCCACCCGCAAGGCGTTAAATAATAAAAAAACACGTTATTCAACCATTGCTTTTTATGGCGCGAAGTACCAATGTCATTTATCTGGGAAAAACAATTGCAAGAGAGTCGTTCTTCGCTTGCGTTTTAAAATAAGAATTCGATTCAATGTTTGAGTTCAATGATTCAATTTTTTTTTAATCGATTATTTATACATTTAACTAAGTGTTATTTGTGATCTTTAAAATAATTTAAATTAGTTATTAATAAATTTAATTAATTTATTTCAACGCATAAACATAGATGATGCTCAAATATAAAACAATATTAATTGGACACCAAGAATCGTATTTATTGTTATGGTATACCATAGACGATAACAAGTAAAACTGGCGCGTACCATAGATTGATTATGGCGCGAAATACAAATGTCATCGGGAAAAAACAATTGCGAGAGAGTCGTTCTTCACTTACGTTTAGTAGAGTCGGGACAAGTAGGGCAATTTTTGTGGTTTTTTTTTCAGTTCGGAGTAACGATCTTAGATCGAATCCGCAATGAAGAGATTCCCAAATCAACGGGTGTGAACGGGGGGGTGATTGAAAAGATGAAGAAAGGCATGTTAGGTTGGTTTGGACATATAGAGACGATAAGATTGACGAAACAGATATACAAAGCGAAAGTGTGTACAAGAAGAGGCAGAAGAAGACCACATTCCTACTACCTAGATGAAATCAATCGGACGCTCAAGGACGGGAACGTCAAGAATACTCGAAACCGACGAGCATGTATAAAGAGACTGATGAATGTGTACGAGGCGCAAGAGGCATGTAAGTCTAGAGAGAACTGGGGCTCTATACTCTCAACCTACCCCGTTAGGAACTTGGCGTGATGATATGTATGTTTTTCAATTCTTTACCCTTATGGTAATAAGGCAAGAAATCTGTTGTAACGATATTCACAACACTATAACTTCTAGAAGACAACTGTTGTATTCTCTGTGACACACCGTGTGTTAATTCAGCTAATAATCTATCTCTGTGCCTTATTTCATCCAATACCGTTCTGTAATTTTTGCAAGCAATATATATATTCTTAGACTTTTGTAATGTTCGTAGGTAACACGTGAACGTACTGTTTGTCGTTTAATCGCTCTGCTTTGCTAATAATTTAACTATATGTATTGGTTTTTATGTTACCTATTTATTTTTTATACTTATAATATGCATCTTTATTATAAGGCTTTTCTTTTATTTAATCATCTATAAATATAAAAATGAATGTTTGTCCTTTATAGAAAGGTAAACGGCTGGACCGATTTTAATAAAATTTTCCGTGTGTCTTCAGGTGGTTTCGAGAATGGTTTAGATTCACAGTTGGACCCGATAGGTGGCGCCACTGGGTCCATGGCTTTTACTTTTTTCACCCAAGCGAAGCTGGGCGGGACAACTAGACTATATCTATAAATATATAGAAGATCCCATTTGTGAACTCACTCATCACGAAATCTCAGGAACTATGAGGCCGATTGACTTGAAAGTTGGTAGGAGTATTCCTTACGCGGTGTAGAGGTCAGCTAAGAACGGATTTTATGAAACATTTTTGGCACGATAGAATGAATTTGACGATAGTCCATCCTTCAACGACAATGCGGGGGTGATAAATATTTAAAAAAAACTTTTGACCTAAAGCTCCTTTTGGTTTGAAACTTAGCAATATCTGTTCATTATAATTTAAAGTTTTTAATGATTTTATGAGTAATCGATTATTTATACATTTAACCAAGTGTTATTTGTGACTTTCATAATAATTTAAATTGTTTCACCCATAAACATCGATGATGCTCGAATATTAATAACAATAATGTATCGGAAACCAAGATTATTCGAAATTCGCCTCTTTATCAATTAGCTTCGTATAGAATATTTATTGCATGCTAGCTGTGCCTGCAACTTCGTCGGCGTGGACGGCATTTTTATCTTTCGTCAAAATTGATTGTTTTTTCAATAAAAAGTATTCTATGTTACTTCTTATACCTCCAAGAATATGTGTACAATTTTATATGATGATCGGTTTAGTAGTTTTTACGTGAAAGCGTAACAAACAAACTTACATTCACATTTATAATATTAATAAGTTAGGATAGTCAGGATTGTTACAAGTAAATTGATAACAAGTAAAACTAGCGCGTACCATAGATTGATTATGACGCGAAATACAAATGTCATCTGGGAAAACCATTGCAAGAGAGTCGTACTTCACTTGCGTTTAATTTGTTGCAAAAATTCGATTGAAATAAAGTCCCTTCCGCTGTCTGTTCGCTTAGATCTTTTAAGCTATTCCGCGGATTTCAATGCGGTTATCAGCAATACATAAAGTGATTAGAGAGGAAGGTTTATATTATATGTTTCATGAATAAAGAAATATTCAAAGATTTGTAGTGTGATGATAGAAACATATTTTTGTGCGCTTAAATCGCAAACGCTGGATAAACCTTACGAGATAGATCAATTAAATGTACTACGGAATAGTATATCTTAAAATGATCGATAAAAATGTCCGCGATAATATTTAATTATCTGTAAAGGATAAACCACCATAACCATTTTTATCTTTTACATAGTATTAGTATCAATATTGTATTAGTATCAATATTGCACCCGTGCGAAGCCGGGGCGGGCAGCTAGTATATATATATAGGAGATCCCATTTTTGAACTGACTCATCACGAAATCTCAGGAACTGTAAGGCCGATTGACTTGAAATTTGGTAGGAGTATTCCTTACGCGGTGTAGAGGTCAGCTAAGAACAGATTTTATGAAACTCCACCCGCAAGGCGTTAAATAAAAAAAAACACGTTTTTCAACCATTGCTTTTTATGGCGCGAAGTACAAATGTCATCTGGGAAAAACAAATGCAAGAGAGTCGTTCTTCACTTGCGTTTTAAAACAAGAATTCGATTAAATGTTCATTATTATTTAAAGATTTTAAACTTTTTTTTTTATTTTTTTTTTGTAATCGATTATTTATACATTTAACCAAGTGTTATTTCTGACCATTATAATAATTTAAATTAGTTATTAATAAATTTAATTAATTTATTATAAGACCACGTTCCAACTACCTGGATCAAATCAATCGGCCGCTCAAGGACGGGAACGTCAAGAGTACTCGAAACCGACGAGCATGTATGAAGAGACTGATGAATATGTACGAGGCGCAAGAGGTATGGTAGTCTAGAGAGAACTGGCGCTCTATACTCTCAGCCTACCCCGTTAGGGACTTGGCATGATGATATGTATGTTTTTCAATTCTTTACCCTTATATAATAAGGCAAGAAATCTGTTGTAACGATATTCACAACACTCTATAACTTCTAGAAGACAACTGTTGTATTCTCTGAGACACACCGGTCCTATCCTGTGTTAATTCAGCTAATAATCTATCTCTGTGCCTTATTTCATCCAATGCCGTTCTGTAATTTTTGCAAGCAATATATATTCTTATACTTTTGTAATGTTCGTAGGTAACACGTGAACGTACTGTGTTTTTCGTTAAATCGCTTTGCTTTGCTAATAATTTAACTATATGTATTGGTTTTTTTTATGTTACCTATTTATTTTTTATACTTATAAGATACCTTAATGAAGGTTCGATGTTCGTAAATAACTTAATTGCGTTTCTGTAATAAGAGAAACAACATTCAAAGCTATTTGTTAATACGAATATCGTCTCCTTTATGTATGTTATTTTATAGTATTCATATTTTATATTTTCTCCATCATCTTTGAACTCACAATGACGTGTGCATTACTGTCATTCAAATCCAAATTCAAATGAAGTGGATTATAATAGGTAAGGAGGTTATAATTACTTTACATCCCCCCCCTTCGGGGAGAGATTTATATTACAGCATTAAACTGTTGTCTTCAAATGTAGGAGTTGGGATTAGTTTGGTGATGTGGAAGAGATTAGATTCTGATTTTCTATGTCCTGTATTTATTCTGTATATTGTGTTTGACAGTTTCTCTATTATTTCATATGGTCCAATCTTCAACTCATCCAGTTTTCTTCTATTTAATTTACTGCCATTTTCTACAAATACCATGTCTCCTACTTTAAATTCATAATATTTTCTATTTTTATCATAAAGTTTTTTATTGTAGTTGTGTGATTTTATACTGTTTTTCATTGCCAAATGTCTATCTCTCAATAAATATTTTTCTGTTGTTTCTTTTTTTAATTCATTTGGTATAAATGAAACATCTTTTCCTTGTAACAAGTACACAGGTGCAAAGCCTGTAACAGTGTGCTCAGTTTCATTATACTTATCCACGCATTTTTGTGCTATCGTTGTCCATGTTTTTTTTTTATTTTCTTCATTTATTTTGCACCTTATTTTATTTACCAAGGTTTGGTTAAGTCGTTCATTAAGTCCATTTTAAAAAGGTGCATTTACTGCTGTGAATACAATCGGAATATTTTTTGTTTCTAGGAATACTTTAAACTCTTTTGAATTTATTCCTGGGTATTGGTCGGATAAAATCATACCAATACTGTTCTCTTCTGTGACATTTTTGACAAGTTTTATAAAGTCATTAGAATTCTGTTTCTTTGAATTGACAATGTATGCATATCTAGTAAAGTGATCCACTAAAAGGTGCATGTACTTCTTTGTCGATCTTGAGCCCCCAAATCCACCAATTGTGTCAATTGACATTATTTCAAAAGGCTGTGTGGCTGGTCCTAGCTGAGACATTAGGCCTAATTTATCTTGACCTCTTGATTTGTTCATAATGCAAATTTCACATTGTTTACATATTTTCTTAATATTCTGTCTTAATTTTTTTGCTGTGTAGTATGGTGTTATTTTATTTTGCATTTGTGTAATTCCAATGTGACAGTATTCTTTATGTATTTTTTTGATGAAATTTAGACTAAAGTCTTCTGATAAAACAATTTTTTTTTATTCTTGATTTTCTTGTAGTATATCGAGTGTTTTGATATAAATAGATGTTTTTTAGTTTGTATATCCTCGTTATTCTCTTGATCACCAATGATATCTTCCAGTTTTATCCAATTTACCACTTTCAACTGCTCTTCTTCATTTTCATGCGCTTCTAACACAGGATTTCTGCTTAGACAGTCAGCTTCAAGGTTATTTTTCCTGGTGAATATTTTATCTCGAAGTCATATTGAGAAAGGTAATAAGTCAAGTCTCCGAGTTCTTCATCTGTTCTCGATTTAATGTTCATTTT
>JACCPG010010723.1:0-12652 GCA_016069955.1 Drepana arcuata | reverse complement strand
TAATATACCTCTGGCGGAAAGTGGGTGTGTGGGTATTACCTATATACCTCTGCCTACCCCTTCGGGGACCCTTGTGGGAAGGCGTGAGGATGTACATATCTTGTCTGCATGCAAACTTGTGATCTAATACGACGACGTATGCTAGATGGACGACCGTCTGGTCTAGTGGTTAGAGCTCCTGACTGCGGAACTCGAGGTCGCGGGTTCGAATCCCGCTGAGGGCAGATATTTGTGTGATGAACACGAATATTTGTACCTTAGTCTTGGATGTCCTATGTATTTAAGTATATATCTATCTATATAAGTGAATATATCGTTGTCTAGTTACCATAACACAAGCGTTGCTTAATTTGGGACTAGGTCAATTTGTGTGGAATTGTCCCAGGTATTTATTTATAATACGTAACGTAAGCTGAAAAATGCTAATGATAAAATTAATTATCTTTATCTTTAAACCTTCTCACAACAGGCCCTGAAGGAGCATGCAAGGTGTACTCGTTTCGCCGAAGATACATTAAGCCAGCCTTATTATACATACGTCTTTTTTATCAAGTGTATGGAGGTTTCGTCGCGAAATTGTCAATAATTTAAATCTCTCGGTATGATAAATCACTGTACTTAAGTTAAGAAATAAGGTGTCTGTAATGGCGTATAGGGAGGTCAAAGAGATTGCGCTGGACAGAGGCAAATGGAAGAAGTTGCATCAGAGACGCCGACAAGAGCTCTTGAAGCACAGGTATCTGTCATGGCGTATAGGGAGGTCAACAAGCCGAGCTCATATATTTATGATGATTTAAGGTATCGTCATTAATGTATCGTCTCGCCAGGTCCCTAGAGGAAAGGAGAATGGAGCGCCATGAATGCTTGAAGGATTCAAATAAAATACTGAGTTAACATACGAACTATATTTCAGTTTTAATAATTCATATTTCTTATCTATATTTGACATTGTTCTTACAGTGTACATTAACATGGGTATCTTATATATTAATCAGCGAAAAATATAGATAAGAATATAAGAAATACAGCTTTGAAACCTTAAAGATATTTTTATCATTAAGTATCGCGCATTCGAACTCGTATAATTTGTATCTAAACTTACGAGTGACTTCATTGAAAACAAGTTGGCAAGAAAATCCGACAATTTTCGTTTTACCTTATCTGTTAAGTGTCTAAGCATTATTGATTGATCTCTCTATATGCAAACTGAAGAGTTATAAACAATGTATGTAAAATAAGACATTAAATTTAGCTTTAAATATAGATAAATAGTTCTTGATAAAATATTAGCTTTGGGTCGTTGTCCCATGTTGGGCGCCAAGAAAGCCGGGAGCATTGACCCGATCTATGTATAACTTATCAATTAATTGTTTGTTTTATGGCATCACTTTCTTGTCAAAAAAATTAGGTAATGGGTATAAAACATACAGCTATTTCTTTTTTACTAGTCTTAAGTCTTAAAAGGACTTATGGGTGGGACTTAAGTCCCACCTTCTCTTGTTTTTTTAATAGGTATTTCGTATTAATGAGGCTTATTGAATTCGAGATTAACGATTCGAATTAACATTGTTCGAAATTTAAATTTAGACGTTACAACACTAACTGTCATTATATCATCATCCAATTTCTATTTGGTTTTTAGCTGTGTTATTTTATCACAAAACATATTTAATCACGGCTTCCAACAAAGGTGCTAAGAAGGGTAGGCAGAGGTGTCATTCACACACTATTCAACGAATCATATAGGTACAGTTAAAGTAATATTAGTGTACAGTCGAGGTAAAAAACGTTAAAGTAAGGCGACGAGCCTCAAAGTCGACATTTTCTTGCACGAAGGCAATTATCAGTCATACCAACATTACAAACCGAACAGAATTTCGTATTGACGTTTGCATACTTATTATAGACCGCCACAAATGCTGCCGACACACGCTGACAATTAAATAGAACATATTTGATGCGACCTTCGTAATGACTAGACATTATAAAGGTTTAATGTTCATATAAAACTATATTGCAGGTCAGGTGTATACTATATTGACCCTTGTTATCTGGCGGAGTAAGCATAATGTTGTATGCAGTTGTCTGCTCAGTGGTTTAGTTTCTAAGTACTAAGAGTCTACGACTTTAAGGGGATAATTCTGAAAACAGACAAGTTTTCGTGATTGAGTGGAAATAATATGGGGCCCGAATTTTTTGAAATAATCACTTTTAAAGAGCGACGTTAATTATACGAGCGTTAATATTTTCTATATAATAAATAAACTATACAAATAAATAAAATTGGAGTGTCTGTTTGCAATATTGAAATATCGCTTTTTACTAACTGCATATGGATGTATACACGGTGCATACAACAAAATATATTTCTTTTAAATTTTGGTCTGTCTGTCTGTTTCCGTCCGTCTGTCGGTTGTCTGTCCGATTTTGACGGGACTTTCACTGGCAGATAGCTCATGTAAAAGGGAGTAACTTAGGCTACTTTTATTTTTGAAACTAAACAATAACTTTTTTGTTAATATCCACGCGGACGAAGTCGCGGGCACAGCTATATAATTAATAATACTGGTAGAAAGATGCCATTTTTCAGCTTAAATATACCATAAATATATATATCTATCTTCACGCCTTCCCATAAGGGTGCCCGTCCCAACTCTGCATACCCTATGCAGAGTTTTGTAGGACGATCCCACATACCCACTTTCCGCCCAAGCTTTATGCTAAGTGCCAACGTGACAGATGGCGAGTCCATTGCCGTTACTCAAGCACGACTATACATACGCCTTTGAATTGCTTCTCAGACGTATGCAGGTTTCCTCTCGATGTTTTCCTTCACCGTAAAGCTTGTGGTGTGACTAATCACTGTACTTAAGTTCTCTCATTGATGCAGTCGGGATTCGGACTTACAATTTTTGCATTGTGGTACTACTCGAGTCACTCGGCCACCACGCCTCGAAACATAAAATAAAAATTACTTATCTATGAATATTCATATATTTATGTACACGAAATATATATGATTGTGAAGAAGCTGGATTGAACGTGCTATAATATAAACAAAAGCATGTAAGTTGGCTACTACCCAAAAGTGAGAAGTAATCTTGGAACGGTGAAGCCATGTCTTGTCTTGAATAGTCTTGAATAAATAAGCACGTTAATTAGGAAGAAAAATCAAATTTTAACGAATCCAATGACAATATTAGAAAAAAAATCTTACAGTTTACGTTTTCGCCAAAATATTCCAGAAAATTGTTTTAAAAGGTTATTTCATATAAGAAGTTAGGTGTTTATAAATAAAATTATACACAAATTGACCTAGTCCCAAACTAAGCAAAGCTTGTACTGTGGGAACTGGGCGACGATATACATACTTATATAGATAGGCAATTGCACACAAATTGACCTAGTCCCAAACTAAGCAAAGCTTGTACTATGGGAACTGGGCGACGATATACATAAATGGATATATACATAAATACATAGAACACCCGAGTAAAATACACAAATATCCGCCTTCAGCAGGAATCGACCCCGTGACTTTAAGCTGCGTAGTCATAAGGGTACAGATGATTAAAATTTTTAAGACTTGCCACTTTATTTGATCTTATTTATTGGTAACCCTAACCTTATTTTTATTAACTTAAATTAAGTGTTCAATACATGTACTCCCTTATACAAAACACATTTTCATTGTTACGCTATTTATGTACAGACGAAAATCACATTTAAATATAATTTTCCTTAATATATTAACAATATTGTTACAACCGGCCCAAGAGACTAGATTTCCAACTATAACTATACATGGTGCTTCGAATACGTCGATAGTATACATGATGTGACAAAAACTAACGCGTAAAAAATAAAAAAATATTCTATTTTCATACTACGTATGGTCTAAACATGTCGACGCCTGGTCGACCGCCATCTTGGCTCAAGACTAAACCCCGCCTATTGTTTTCCAAATTTGAATTAAAATTAGCTGCAGCCATCGCCCTCTCGCGCTCCAGCGCTATGATTCTCTCTCTGTCCAACATCGGGGGAGGTTTGACAGCTGTCAAATCTGCCGCCATTTGTTGCTGTTTCTCCGGTTCCGGCGGGGGATGCTCTTTTGTTTTTTTATCCTCACTTTGGTGCGCCGGCTCCTTGCCCTTCGTGTCGTGTTGCGCTTTTTTGGACCTCTTCCATTTCATGCGGCGATTTTGGAACCATATTTTTACCTGGCAAAGAAACATTACTTTAAAAAAAGAAAAAATAATAATTAGGTCTATTTGTAAAATTAATTATGTAAATAAATTGGGTACACTGTTAAATATTACACTTATTACCGAGTGGTTCGAGTAGTTGCTTGCGACACAAAGATAACAAGTTCGAATCCCGACTGTGCCAATAAGTTTTGGGGATATCGATCAAAGGGATTCGAACTTGTGATCTTTATGTCACAGGCAACCAGTCAAATGACTCGGCTATCACGGCTTTTTACGACAAATACATGTACCTAAATATAATGTTACCAGCACAATAATGTTGGCACCATTGAATCTAAAGCAACAGTCAAAGACAAAACCACTCATATCGTAAAACCAACACCCTAAAGTGGTTAGCAGAGATTAATCTGTCGCGTAAAACGCCCCCAGCAATAACATTCATGGCCCACCCCTATAATCTTCAACATTTGTAATCCCAAATCCCGCCGTCGCAAACTTGACAGGTGCTTACCGCCATTTGCCAAATGTCAAAATAAGGTTGTTTTTGGTGACGACGCGTTGAGATTGAGCGCACCTTTGTTAACATGTAAGCTTCTATATATATATATATATATATATATATATATATACATAGGAGATCCCACTTGGGAACTCACTCATCACGAAATCTCAGGAACTATAAGGCCGATTGACTTGAAATTTGGTATGAGTATTCCTTACGCGGTGTAGAGATCAGCTAAGAATATTTTTGAAATTTTTAGAACCTCAACATTTAATGAAATAAAACGTTTTTAAATTTTATTGCTTTCATAGGGGAAGCAATTATAGCTGAAATACGTGTTTATCTATACTTTTTCATCCGGGCGAAGCTACAGGGCGGGAAAGCTAGTTTAGTATACGTTTTTCTAGTCTATGTTCTGTCAAACTGTATGACAGTTTGACGGCATCATCTGAACTGTCATATTTCTGTTTTTTTACAGTTACTATGGGAACTGGACAACCATAAACAAATTTATATACATTTGACGGCCGTCTGGTCTACGAATATTTGTACCTTAGTCTTGGATGTCCTATGTATTTATGTATATATCTATCTATATAAGTAGATATATCGTTGTCTAGTTACCATAACACAAGCTTTGCTTAAGTTAGGAATAGATCAGTTTGTGTGGAATTTTCCCAAGGTTATATTTATTTTATTATTACACATAAAAAAAAAATATATATATAATATATCCTCACGCCTTCCCACAAGTGACCCCGAAGGGGTAGGCAGAGGTAATACCCACACACCCACTTTCCGCCAGAGGTATATTAGGTGCCAACGTGACAGATGGCGAGTCCATCGCCGTTACTCAAGCACAACTATACATACGCCTTTGAATTTATTCTCAGACGTATGCAGGTTTCCTCTCGATGTTTTCCTTCACCGTAAAGCTCGTGGTGTGACTAATCACTGTACTTAATTTCAGAAAAACTCATTGGTACAGTCGGGATTCGAACTTGCGATCTTTGTGTCGCAGGCAACTGCTCGAACCACTCGGCCACCACGGCTGTTCATTTATTACACATAGGTAGATGTAAATATAAAAATATATTTTTTCCAGCTTAAACTGCTAATGTTCATCATTTCCACTAGCTACACTAGCTCTATTTCAGAGAGTGTTCGAACAATAATTTGCTGTTTATAAGTGGACACTTTTTCGACTAATTCCCCATAAAAGATGGTACTCCTTACTTCATCCTTCTCCTTACTCCAGATGTAAAGAACAGCGAACTTGGTCTACCTCACCTGCGTCTCCGTCAGCATGAGGCTGGTGGCTACTTCAAACCTCTTCGGGCGGGACAGGTACTTGTTCATGCGGAACTGCTTCTCCAGCTCCAGGAGTTGCTGGGAGGTGAAGGCGGTGCGCGGACGTCGGGTCTTGCCGAGCAACGCGTGTGGAGCACCTTTTGAAGAAACATTGAATAAAGATGAGCTGAGGCCGAGGGGTTTGAGGAGTTACAAGCGTCCGTAGACAAAAAGCTTGTTTAAAAAAAGTGTGATAAGTTTAAACTTAATTACGAAAGAGGTATGTAAGTCTAGAGACAACTGTGCGTGATGAGACTTTGCGTCATGATTTGTAAATATCTCCAGTCACACCACGAGCTTTACGGTGAAGGAAAACATCGAGAGGAACCTGCATACGTCTGAGAAGAAATTCAAAAGGCGTATGAATAGTCGTGCTTGAGTAACGGCGATGGACTCGCCATATGTCACGTTGGCATTTAATATACCTCTGGCGGAAAATGGGTGTGTGGGTATTACCTATACACCTCTGCCTACCCCTTCAGGGACCCTTGTGGGAAGGCGTGAGGATATATTATTATTATTATTTATATTATAAAATTATACCCTTGCCATCTTAAAAAAAAAACTTCAAAAAAATCAGACCAACCAACTATTGATTGTAACATTTGTAACCTTATCGTGAGTCCAAAATGTCGTACAGATCGGACAAAACTAATTAGCTAGCACAAATGACAAAACACATTTAATCGTGAGCGTCAAAAAGCACCGCGGATTGACACTAAGCCTATAAAAATGATAATTATCAATTAGTTTAACAGGATTGAGTGAACGCAACATTTGGTCGTGTTTGCATAACGCGATAAGCGCGCGGGTGAATTCCGAACGCATCTGTCAATTTTTGGCGGGACTTGCCAATGGCGGCCAAGTGTCAAAAGATAATAATTAAATACATTTACTGTGGTGATGCATACGTTTGAGACAAAAATTCAAAGACGTGATTCAGAAAAAAAAGAAAGGCAACATTATTCACGTTGGCACTTAAATATATCTAAAGATTATACCTATCTATTTTAAAGTTATTTAATTTACACTTTAAGGACTTAAAGACGTAAGGACCCACCTGTATATGTTTTAAAGCAAACACCAACCAAGTGAGTAAATACATTTAAATTATATAATAAAATTTCCTCAGATATTCCCACAGGGTATAAAAGGTATAGCTTTTTAGGCAGAGACATATTTAGGTTTTAACTTGAATGATGTCGAGTCCATCGCCGTTTCTGAACCACGTCTTTGAATTACTTCATTACTTAATTACGTATGTATCTTTCCTTCACCGTAAAGCTCGTGGGAGGGTTAATCACTGTACTTAAATTCGGAAAAAACTCATTGGTTCGCAACTCAGCCGGGATTTGAACATAGAATGTTCACGTTGCTCTACTATTTATTTAAAAGTGAATTAAAAAAACTAAAGTGTACAAACTTGTTTATAAATATTTAAAAATCGCGTAGCACACCTTTTCGGGTTAATAATAAATTATTAACTAAATGTAGTTAATAAACTTTTAAAATTTATGTGACTGGCCAGTATGCTTGTACAAAAATTTGATACTTAGATTAAAATGTCTGTGTGCAAAGCGACTGAAAAATATTTTTTTGTACAAGCAAACTAGCCAGTCACGTCAATTTTAAAAGTTTTAAAAATAAATTAAGGGACGTGTCCACATGGCAGTGTCAACAGTCGTGCCCAAGTGGCAGACGCAAGTACAATCACTGCTCTCACATAAACAATATTTATTTACCAAACGTGACTTTAGCCGACTTTTAATTATTCTATTTTCCAAAACTGTTTGCGCCATATAAACAGCAATAAAGGTAATTATTTCTGTTTGTTCGTGTAACGGGCGTAGGTCTTAATGGAGGTCCACTATGGATGTAAAACTTCTTGACATAAACCGCCAAATCAACGCATTTTTGAAGTGAAAACGTCTTTAGGCATTTTGGGGAAAAGCATTGAGATCACGTGATCATCATGCTTGGATGTCTCAGAAAATAGCACAATGAAAGGAAGCAAATAAAAAAGCCGTTTTGCCCGAGTGGTTCGAGTGGCCTGCGACACAAAGATCGCAGGTTAGAATCCCGACTGTAGCAATGAGTTTTTCTAAACGTAAGTACAGTGATTAGTCACACCACAAGCTTTACGTTGAAGGAAAACATCGAGAGGAAACCTGCATACGTCTGAGAAGAAATTCAAAGGCGTATGTATAGTCGTGCTTGAGTAACGGCGATGGACTCGCCATCTGTCACGCACCTAATATACCTCTGGCGGAAAGTGGGTGTGTGGGTATTACCTATACACCTCTGCCTACCCCTTCGGGGACCCTTGTGGGAAGGCGTGAGGATATATTATTATATAATATAGATAGTAGTTATTATTTGATGAAGTATTAGATGACAAAGCATGTGCTGAAAACTTTTCATTTTGTATGGAATACGTTTTATGTTCAACCGACAAAATCTGCGACGTGGGTAACGTTTATAGATATAATTTTTCAAGACACAATAA
The DNA here is from genome assembly GCA_016069955.1 of Drepana arcuata. NCBI lineage: Eukaryota > Metazoa > Arthropoda > Insecta > Lepidoptera > Drepanidae > Drepana > Drepana arcuata. Next base: position 4,086 of record JACCPG010010723.1, on the reverse strand, counting down.
ATCTATAGTTAAAAGATTATTCTCAAATGTATGGCAACACATAGAACAGAGCCCATAGCATTCCAGTTCCGCAAACAAATCAGTAGTATAAGATTAAAGATTCGCTAATGGCGCGCTTGTATGCAGGCTGTTCTTTCAATAAATCTTACCCTGGAACGCGCTCGCCGTTACAGTACGATAGTTGCTCTACTTTAATAAATTATTTTTATTTCATATGTATGATAATCATATCGCGTATTAGGGACTGGCTGCGTAGGACACGCAGGTATTATTTATTCTCCCTGCCTACCCCGCGAGGGCATGGGGTAGGCAGGGAGAATAAATAATACCTATAAAATATCTTGGAACAACTCCACACAAATAGACCTAGTCCCAAATTAAGCAAAGCTTGTATGGTAACTAGATTTAGACCTTTTGCTTGCAACTTTATTAAATAGCCTTTTTTAAATGATAAGGTTTCCATTCATTACAGAAGTCTACTCCTTGGAATAAAACGGAGTGAGTCGATTACAGAGATGATAGAAAAGCTTGTGTTTTAATCACAAATAAATTTTATCAAACTATAATATTTGAGATTAACAATAAAAATGATAATCTTTTCACACGCTTCTTAAGAACTCCATGCTTTACTCTCGAAAACCTCAACGGTGAGTTCGTACTCACCAAACCTACCACAGCCTAAGCGTACGGAAAGGAAATTGCCGAAAGAAAAATATCCCAAAAATATTAAAACCAAGTAGAGCTACAGTCGTTCTCCTGTTACCAATCGGCTGGGGCAACTTATCGTATAAATAACCGCGACGTTTAGGGGAATTAGAAAATAGGGGAGGTCGATTTATTTCACGTAAAGTCGCGATTTTCAGCACAAAACATCTATGCGAAAAATCTAAAAAAGGTATTATCTGTAGAAACAAAACGCGATTCTTTGGTTATGCAATTTGCTACTGACAGCGTCAAAAATTTACGCTGACGTTAAAGGATGTTTATCCCGTTTATCCATACTTAATATTATACGGAGGAAAGATTTGTATGTAAGTATGTTTGTAACGAATTGGCACAAAAACTACTGGACCGGTTTGAAAAATTCTTTCACCATTGGAAAGCTACATTCACCCTGAGTGACATAGGCTATATTTTATTTTACAAATAAATCTTATGTCCACCCGTGCGAAGCCGGGACGGGCCTTATTATAATAAATGATGACATGACGCGGATAAGAGTATTTAAGTCGGATTCAAAAAAACTTGTGAATCAAAATCCTAAGTGTCAAGTGAGTTCAATACTTCCAGTGTTTTTGGTGACAAATCAACCCATTACTATGAGTCCATTCTGTTCATTATTTTCATTTGTTGTTCCTATAAATTGTTCACTCAATATTTTTTAAATAATAATGTATACATACATACATATCATCACGCCAGGTCCCTAGCGGGGTAGGCAGAGAATATAGAGCGCCAGTTCTCTCTAGACTTACATACCTCTTTCGCTTCGTCCACATTCATCAGTCTCTTCATACATGCTCGTCGGTTTCGAGTACTCTTAACGTTCCCGTCCTTGAGAGTCCGATCTATTTGATCCAGGTAGCTGGAACGTGGCCTTCCTCTGCTCTTCTAGCACACACTTTTGCTTTGTATATCTGTTTCGTCAATCTTTCCAAACCAACGTAACATGCCTTTCTTCATCTTTACAATCACGCCCTTGGCTTGGAGTTGATAAATAATAATGATACCTCCATATTTCATTCCATTCTTACCAAAAACGTCGAATCGGCGCGAAATTACCATAGATAATAAACACTATGTACCAACGAGGCTGTGCAAAGGGATTCCATTTCCAATGGTCTGTTTCTCGCTGTGTATATCGTTATGTACGTTGTCCTCCGGGGGGTTGGAGGAGGGGAGGGGACGGCAGCAAATTCAATAAGGCTGATTGCTTGTCTTGCGCTCGGCGGAGCGTCGTAACATCATTGTCGACGCAGCCCGCGTCCGATCGACGGATCTTAGCCCCGAGCTCACTAATCTGACAGTGACAGTTGACATAATGGCGCCATTTTAACTTTGGAATGCAATTTGAAATCAAGCACGGCGCCATTATCCTAACATTGAAATAAAGTTAGACACATAATTTTAAACTTAATTAAACGAATATTTTGGAATCATATTATTATTTATTGATGCGTATATATATATATATTCCAAAATATGATGTTTGTTTTAACAAAGTCGCTGTCGTTGTCTGTCCGTCCCTATGTATGCTTAAATCTTTAAAACTACGCAACGGATGTTGAAGCGGTTTTATTAAATAGATAGAGTGATTCAAGGGGAAGGTTTATATGTATAACTAGCTTATGCCCGCGGCTTCGCCCGCGTGGAAAGAGCAACATACATATTTGCCTTTATAATATTAGAGCTTTGAATCTTTCGGGATTCAAATGTAGCCTATGTCTTAATCCTAGGTATAAGCCATCACCATAAAAAAATATCAGTAAACCGGCTTTTTTTCAGTCGTAAAAATGTTTTTTTTTTCAATAAATAGTATCCTATGTTATTTCTAATACCTCCAAGACTATGTGTACAAAGTTCTATGATGATTGGTTAAGTAGTTTTTACGTGAAAGCATAACAAACAAACTTACATTCACATTTATAATATTAAGTAGGGATACATGCATGATATTGTAGGGAAACACTGATAAATTTTGAGGTTTCTGATTTGATGTCGTAAATAAACACATTTTCACACAAAAAGCTATAAACGTTGTTTATAACCAACATTGCACCCGAGCGAAGCCGGGGCGAGTCGCTAGTAGCATATATAAATCATCAATATACCTCTGGCGGAAAGTGGGTGTGTGGGTATTACCTATACACCTCTGCCTACCCCTTCGGGGACCCTTGTGGGAAGGCGTGAGGATATGTTATTATTTTATCACGCCGAGTCACTAACGAGGTAGCCACAGAGAATAGCGCCAGGTCTCTCTAGACTTTAATGCCTCTTCCCTCTGTTGAAATCAATATATTTATGCATCATAATTATAATAATAATAATATATCCTCACGCCTTCCCACAAGGGTCCCCGAAGGGGTAGGCAGAGGTGTATAGGTAATACCCACACACCCACTTTCCACCAGAGGTATATTAGGTGCCAACGGGACAGATGGCGAGTCCATCGCCGTTACTCAAGCACGACTATACGCCTTTGAATTTCTTCTCAGACGTATGCAGGTTTCCTCTCGATGTTTTCCTTCACCGTAAAGCTCGTGGTGTGACTAGTCACTGTACTTAAGTTCAGAAAAAACTCATTGGTACAGTCGGGATTCGAACTTGCGACCTTTGCGTCGCAGGCAACTGCTCGAACCACTCGGTCACCACGGCTTTAACGGTTTTAAGTATATATAAATCATCAATATACCTCTGGCGGAAAGTGGGTGTGTGGGTATTACCTATACACCTCTGCCTACCCCTTCGGGGACCCTTGTGGGAAGGCGTGAGGATACAGAGAATAGCGCCAGGTCTCTCTAGACTTTAATGCCTCTGTTGAAATCAATATATTTATGCATCATAATTACTCTCTTAATTAGTCGTCCTACTGGCTAACACGCTAGACTAACAGATCTCTTGCCGTAATGATGGACACCTCATTCGTCTCTTGAAAAGTCGCACACAAAAATATACATAATGAATTCAGCAATTATCACCAATTTATTACCCTCACACTACTCCTCGCACCACCCATATAAAAGGTGCGATAATGCATTATCTAGATAGGGCTGCGTGCAACCAAATTAGGGGTGACACCCATAACAAGTGGCGTCAAAACGATAAGGGGAGCCTATAAAATAAACAGCTTACAACTATTCCAGTTATGGTGACATCTGTCGGCTATTTAAAAAGATTATACACATGCATGTCAACACGCCGAGTCCCTCACGACCTGGGCAGTCTACGCCAGTTCTGTCTCGATTTACAGACCAAAATAGCTTTATTCACACTTATTATTGACATTATTGTCAATATAAAATGAGAAATAAGTCACAACACGAGCTTTACGGTGAAGGAAAACATCGAGAGGAAACCTGCATACGT